>MCFG01000007.1:80000-82500 GCA_002104895.1 Anaeromyces robustus | reverse complement strand
AAGGAAAAAGGTAGCAATAATAGTGAAAATCATATATATTACACTGTTAATAGCAACAATTCTAAAATAGCCTTTTCCTACATTTGTTTTCAAACTTTTTAATGCATCTTTTGGAGTAGTAAAACTTTAAGAAGAAAGGAGAAAAAAAATATATGTATATATATATATATATATATAATTATAATAATTATAATAACAATAAAAAAAAAACGATAATAATAAATTCAGTAATAGTTTTAATATAATAATGGCCATTAAATGATAATTTTTATAATAATTATATTAATATAAATAATTATATATATAAATCAAAATATCTATATATTTAATAAGATTTTTATATTATGAATATATACTCGCAACTTTCTCGTGATTCTTTATCCACTTTGTAAACAATACAATTTGCAATGATGGAAATTAACTAAATAAATAATTATAACATTTGTTTAATTTTTTTATTTAAAAAAAAAATTAATATAATAATAAATTAATTAGTTAATATTAAAGTTCAAAAAAAAAAATATACCAAAAAAAAAAAAAATATAATACATATAATAATAATAATAATAATAATAATAATAAAATATATATATTACAGTTGGTACTATAATAACAAAAGCAATAATTCTTTTTATTCTTTTGTAAAGTCTTGGCAAATAATAATTTGGTTCAATAGTTACATTATAAGGTCCATTTATTTTCTTATTTTTTACTGAAGTAACTATATATTTTTCAAAATAATTATGAAAAAATTAATTTTTTTTGTTATTGTTTTTGTTGAATGTTTTAATAAAAATTATAAAGTTATTATATATTAATTTATATAATTTAAAATTATTATTATCATTATTATAATAATAATTATTATTATTTTACCTTTAAATATATTGAAATAATAATATAAAATTACTCGAATACTTCTCGACAAGAATCTATAAAATAACATCATATATAAAATAATAAATAATTTATATATTTATTAATAAAAATAATAATTTTTATTATATATATATTTTAAAATAATATTTATAGATATAAAATGATATAAAATAAATATAATATACTATACATAAAATCAACAATAATGATTAAAACATTCACAACAAATACATTATCTTTTATATATATATATATATAAATATAAAGATATATTTAATTCGTTAATAAATAAAAATATAATATAATATAATATATAATAAATTTTTATAAATATCTTTAATTTATTTAATTCTTATAAAAAAAAATTATTTATTATACTTACACATGCATGTTGTTTTCATTAATTGAGGTATCTATATTTTATTATTTTAGTTAAGTAGTAAGGTAAAAAAAATAAATTAAAAAGAAAAATTAAAATTAAAAATTAATATACATAAAAGTTTTGATGAATATTTTTATCTTTATATAATATATATATATATATTATGTTATATATATATATATTTATACTTACAAAACTACAAACAACACTAATGAATGCAAAAATACCACCAATAAATGTTAAACAAAAATCTCTTTGACGAATAATATATGATTCTCGTAATTTAAAAAACCTATTAAAAATAAAAAATATAAAATAGAAAATAAAATAAAATAAAATAAAATAAAATAAAATAAAATAAAATAAAATAAAAAATAAAAAAGGTTATTTATTATATAGTTATATATATATTGTAAAATATATTATTAAGTTATAACATTTTTATATAATATTAATGTTAAATAAAAAAAAAAAAAAAACTTACAAAATCAATGATAATAAGGCTAAAATAATAAATAACATAAAAAGAACTTGATATATAGTTTTTTCTACCTTAAATTTTCCATCATTATTAACGAATTCATTATTTATGTATTCATTATATTCTTCTTCAGTTACTCTTTCAAAGAGTTTACTCTATATTTTTATTTATTTATTTATTTATTTCATTAACAATACATAATATATTGTACATTCTATTTATTATATAATAATAATATACAAATATATAATGATTCATATATATATTACTTACTTCATAAATCATTTTTATAATATTAAATTCTCTAAAATTTTATACTTTTTTTTTTATTATAATGTTATTTAATTTAATTTAATTATATTTTTTTAGCAAAAAAAAAATAACTTTAAATTTTTAATTAAATTAAAAATTATTTTTTTCTCTTTCTTTTTTTTTTTTTTTTTGTTTTTTTTTTTTTTTTTTTTTTTACTATTTTTTATTTTTTTGTTTTTTTTTTTTTTTTTTTTTTTTACTATTTTTTTTTTTTTTCGTTTTTTCGTTTTTTTTTTTTTTTGTTTTATTCTTTATTTTTTTTATCTTGTTTGGACTTTTAATTTTTTTAATTATATGACTACCTCCTTTTTTTTAATATATCTATTATTATTTAATAATAAAAGCGTATAAAATAACACTTCTAAAAAAGATAAAACGTTTTAAAATATTATAATCTACAAAATCATAATATTATTTATAAAATTTACAAATATATTTATTCTATT
>MCFG01000007.1:0-75000 GCA_002104895.1 Anaeromyces robustus | reverse complement strand
TATGTATATATATAGATATAGATATTTAATTAATATTTTTTTAAAATTAAATAAAATAATAGATAATTGGATTATATCAAATAATGAATATATTATAATGTATGATTATATATAAAATAACTGTATATTGATTTATATAAAAAAAATTATATACATACTTTTACACCATATTTATTAGCATCTTTAACAAATACAAGTAATATAGATAAAGCAAGAGTGACAATCATATATATTAAACTAAATACAATAACCACGTAAAAAAGAGATACATTTTCATTATTTTTATCAGTATAACCTTTTTTCATAGCTTTTAAAGTATCTTCAAATTTTGTAAATCTTTATTTAAAAATAAAGAATTAATAAAAAAAAATTGTATATATATTAAAAAAAAAAAAAAATAACAACAATAAAAAAAGTTTGTTATTATATTATTATTATTATTATTATTAGTTTTTAATAAATATTATGAAAATATATAGATATAAATATATATATATTTAATTATAAAATACATATAGATATAAATATAAATATATATTTAATTATAAAATATATATAAGATTATAATAAAATAAAATATCAATTTAAAACTTTATTTATATATTTACGAGCAATCTATATCCCTTGTAATATAAATAATTATTGTTGCTGAAATAACTATAATCATGGGTACTATGACAATAAGTGATAATATCATATTAATCCTTTTATATATTTTTGGTAAATAACGATTTGGTTCAAATGAATCACTTTTATTATTCCAATTATTACGCTTTAAGCTATATCTGTCATTATAATTCAATCTATTTTTACTAATAGATGAAACTTTTTTTTTTTTTTTTGTTTTGTTTTTTTATAGATATATATATATATAGAAAAAAATATATATAAAAAAAAAATTAAAAATTAAAAATAATTAATTAGTTATTTATTATTATTTTCATTAAATATATATATTCACTTTGTTGAAATAAAGTTTAAATATAAAATATACATATATATATATAATAATCACCTTTATAAATATTATAATAATAGTTTAAGACAACACGAAGAGTTCTAGTTAAAAAACTAATTAAACCAATAAATCATTATATATTAAAAATACATTAAAATTTATTTTTTTTATATATATAAAATTATAAAATAATATATATAATGATAATTATTATAATAATTTAAAAAAAAAAAAAAAAAAAAAAAAATAGATAAATATATATAAATATTATTTTTTTACATTAAATCGACAAAAGGGTTAATGATATTTGCACTTATAGCACTCACTAAAATTGTAATTCAAAAAAAAAAAAAAGAAAAAAAAAATTTTTTTTAATATCTATTTTATTATTATATTTTTTAATAATGAATAAATTATATATATATATTTAAATATAAAAAATAAAAAAATTTACGCATGCAAGGAGCTTCACAAATTTGAGGTATCTATAAATAAAAATTTAAAATATATATATATATAAAATTAAATTAATGCATGAATAGATATATATATATCTAATTTTTTTTTTACATTATATTAATTATTTATATATATATATATATATATTTATTTATTTATTTATTTAATCTATACTTACAAAACCAATAATAATATTTACATAAATAGCTATACCTCCAAGAAAAGTAAGAATAAAATTTCTTTGACGTATAATATAGGAATTTCGTAATCTATAAAATCTTTTATTTTTAAAATAAATATATTATCATTAGAAAATTTTTAAATATTTTTCATTTATATATATATGTATATGCATTTTAATTATTAAAGTTATAATTGATTACTTACAACACTAATGAAGCAATACAAAAAATATTCACTATAATAAATGCTATTTTATATATTGTTCTTTCTGTTTTAAAGCTATCATCATATAAAAATTGACTTTGCTTAAATTGTTGAAACTCTTGATCGTTAGCAGGCTCGAACATTGTTTTCTATTATTATGAAAAAAAAAAATATTATATATAATTTATAAAATTTATTAGAAAAAAAAAAATATTTAAATATTATTATTAATTACTAATTATATTATTATTATTATTACATTAAATATTCCCATTTTATACTATAAAAACTTATGAATTATTTTTTATTTTTATTTTTTTATTATTGTTGTTATTGACAATAGGTATAAGCAATTGGCGTTTAAATTTTTATTACTTTATAATAGATATTGAGTTTAATTATTTTATAAATACAATCTTCTATTTTTTTATCTTATTACATATAAATAATTATTTCTCTTTTGTTGAATATATATAATAATATATATAATAATATTATTATAATTTTTTTCTTTAATATATATAATAATATTATATTTTTTTTTTCTTTAATACATATAATATTATTATATTTTTTTTCTTTAATATATATAATATTATTATAATTTTTTTTCTTTATTTTATTATATTATATTCTATTTATTTTATTTTTTTTATTTTATTTTTATTTTTATTTTATTTATTTTTTTTTTCACTTTTTTATTATAATAATTTTTTTATTAATATATCATATTATTACTATAATTATTATATTTTTTTTTTACCATTAATAATCTACCTTTTATTTTATTTTATTTTATCTTAGTATTTTATTTTATATTATTTTATTTTTATTTTTTATTCTAATTTACTTTTTTATACTTTTAATATTTTATTACTTTTTATTACTGATTATATAAATATTTATATTATCATTATTTATTAGGTGTTATAATATGAAATAATATAAATATTTTTTTTTATATATTATTATATCAAATATCATATATGTTTCTCTTAATTATTAAATTTCTATAAAAACAAAATATAAATTATATTCTATAATAACTGTTAAATATAATTTATATTGTTTTTATTTTCTTTCTTTTTTGACCTTTTTTTTATTTTATCTTTTTTTATATTTTTTTTTATTGCATGTTTTTATATCTTTTTCTTTTGAGCTTTTAAAGATAAAAATTGAAAGTAAAAAAAAAAAAAAAAAAAGTAAAAAAAGAAAAAAAAACTTTAAAATATTTTAAAAAAAAAATGTTTATTTTTATATGAATTTTTTTTTAATAAAAAAAAAATACTTTTAAATTTAAAACAAAATATTTTAATTTAAATAATTAATTATCTTCAAAACCTTAATAAATATTAAAATTTTAATATTTTACAATATGTTTTTTTTTTTTTCATAGTCATAATATATTAATAATTTATTGTTTATATATGATTAAATGAATAATAATATATAAAACAAATAAAATATTATTATAAAAAAAGAATTTTGTAATAAAAAAAAAAAAAAAGTTTTAAAAATTTAGTATAAAAAAGTTTTAAATCTTAGAAATCACAATAAAATCACATAATTATTAATTATTATTAATTCCATATCATTAAATTAAATAATTATTTTTTAATTAATGAAAATAAATGTATAAGATAATGTTAAAATGTTAAAATATTAAATAAATAAATAAATAAATATTAAATAAATAAATAAATAACTATAAATAAATAAATAAATTAATAAATAAATAAAAAAGAAAAAGGTTTACATTATTTCTATACATGTTTGTTTGGGGGTTACACTTACCCTTTTAAAAACTTTTAACATTATTAATTAATAAAATGTTTTTCATTTATTTATTTATTCATTAATTCATTTATTCATTTATTTTGTTTTGTTTTTTTTTTTTTTAGTATCATTATTATATATAATAAATTGTAATAAAAAGTAATAAATATAGAATATAAAAAAAAGGAAATAAAAATATTTATTATTAAATATATATACGTTAATAAAACTCATAAACCAATAAAATAATAATAAAATAATAATAAAAAAATTTACTAATTAATAAAATGGATGAATGATGGATAGAAATAAATATCACACATTAATTTATTTATTTATTTATTTATTATTATTATTATTATTATTATTATTATTATTTATAATAAATTTATTCACTTATTTATTTATTTATTTACTATATTATTATTACTATTATTTATTTATTTGTTTGATTTTTATTATTTATTTATTTATTTATTAATATTTTCTTTATTATATAATAGAACACAAAAAAAAAATTAAATAACAAAAACAATTCCGAAGTCACAGGTTTTAATATATTATTACATATATTTTCATTATATTGTTTATAATAATCTAAAATAAATAAATAAATATAACATAACATTTTTTTTCTATAATTGTTTTGTTTTGAAAATATTTATTTTATTTTATTTTATTTAAATGTTATAATAAAAATAAATTTATATATTTAACATTTTAATAATAATATAGATATTGATATTACTATATTATCTTAGTTTATTTGTTAATATTTTTTTTATATTTTTAATAATAATAATAATGAAAAAAAAAAAAAAAAGTAAAAGATAAAATAATCATGGTTTAATATTTTCTTTTAATTAATTAAAGTTTATTTTTTTTATTTTTTATATAATTTGATAATTTGATAAAAAAAAAAAAGTATAAAAATGAATTTATGATTTCTTTTTTATGATTATTAATGGCTAATAAATTATATAATATATTATTATATGTTGATTAACCTATAATAAATTATATATTAAATAAATTAATCCATTGATTTATTAATTGAATAGGAAGTTCAATAATTTTTAAAATTTATTTTTTTTTTTAAAAGTTTCAAGTTTAATGACAAATAAAACAAAAAAAGTATTAATTAGGATTTACGAAAATTCGATTTTTATTAAATATTAAATTAAAAATCCAGGTTACACACACTAAACATTTTTTCAGTTTAAAATAATTAAAAAGATAATTTTAATAAAAAAATTAATAAAATTATTATAATAAATAAAAAAAATTATTATAATAAATAAAAAATTATAATAAAAAATAATTAAAAAAGAATAAAAAAAATAGATTATAAATACAATATATTATATCTATAATATATAATATAGATAACTTAAATATATATATTAAAATAGTTTATTTTAATATATTTTGGAGAAATCATTTATTTTATTTTTTATATTTACTTATTTATTAACTATGTTATTATTATTATTATTATTATTTATTGATTTATTGATTTATTTATTTATTTATTTATTTATTTATTTATTTATTTATTTATTAACTATGTTATTATTATTATTATTATTATTATTTATTGATTTATTTATTTATTGATTTATTTATTTATTTATTTATTTATTTATTAACTATGTTATTATTATTATTATTATTATTTATTGATTTATTTATTTATTGATTTATTTATTTATTTATTTATTAACTATGTTATTGTTATTATTATTTATTGATTTATTGATTTATTTATTTATTTATTTATGAGTTGTAAGGTTAAAAAATGAATAAATGGGAGATTATATATATATTATTATTATTTTTTTTTGGAAAGAATAAAATCAATATTCAAAATTTTACAAAAAAGAAAAAGAAAAAAGAGAGAAATAAATTAATATAATATAATGGGCTGTTTCATAAGAAAAGTAATAATAACAATAACAATAACAAATAATTATTTAAATTCCATGATTTATGATTTATGATTTATGATTTTTTATTATATTATTATATTATTATATTATTATATTATTATATTATTATTAAAATAGATAATAAATTGAACAATTGAACAATAAAAAAATAATTATAAATATGGAATTGAAGGATTATAACAATAACAAATACAAGTTATTTTATATTATTTTATATTAATTCTTATATATTATGATTTAATTATAGGATATGATAGGAGTTTCATAATTTTGATCAATAGAAAATTTAAATTTGTTGACAAAAAAAAAATTATTAATAAAAATAATTAAAAAAATAATTAAAAAAAAATGAAATTTTTTTTATATTATAGATTATAGATAATTATAGATTATATAATAATATATAATATGATATAATATATTATAATATATTGTACAATAAAATAAAAAATTTAGTGGTTTAAAGAAATAATGAAATAATAGAAAAAAGAAAAAAAGAAAAAAAGATAAAAAAAGAAAAAAAAAAAGATATTTTTTTTATCATTTTTTTCTAGCATGTGCAATTAAATGTTTTAACTTTTATTTTTCATTTTTTATCATGCCATATGCCAACATGATTGAAATTTATGGAATTACCGTATATGGAAATAAACATTTAAAATAAAATGAAAAAAATGAAAAGATAAAAAAAAAAAAAAAAACGAAAAAAAAGTGAAACAAGAAATTTAATGAAGTTTTTTTAATTAAATTAATAAACCAAAAAAAAAAAAAAAAAAAAAAAAAAAAACACAAATTCATTTTAATAATAGTTGAATAAAATTCAAAATACAAAAATAATAATAAAAAGTTATTTAATAACGGCAAATAATAATAATATTATTATTATACAAAATAACATTCTTATTATTATTTTTTTTTTTAAAAAAAAAAAAAATACTATAAATATTATTAAAGTTAAATAAAATAATAAATAATAATAAATAATAATAAATAATAATAAATAATAATAAATAATAATAAATAATTAATAATTAAAGTAAATAAATAATGCCATTTTACCATAAATATTAAGGCAAAAAAATAAAATAAAATAAAATGAAATGAAATAAAAATGAATAAATATTAAATATTAATTAAAAAATTAAAAAATTAAAAAAAAAAATAATTAAAAACTTTTTGAAAATAATAATAATAATAATAAATATTGGTGATATAAAATGAATATAAAAAAACAGATTTTATATTTATTTTATATTAAATGTAAATTTATTTATTCATTATTATTAATTATTAACTATTATTTATTATATTATTATTCTTACTAATATATTATATTTATTGTTCTATCATTATATTAAATATTTTATATAAAACAACGAATTATTAAATTTTATTTGTAGAGTAAAATTAGTATAAAAGTTAGAGAGAAAATAGTTTTTAGTTCTATTTATTAGTATAAAAGTTAGAAGTTAGAGAAAATAGTTTTTAGTTATAATATTATTAGTATAAAAGTTAGAGAAAATAGTTTTTAGTTATAATATTATTAGTATAAAAGTTAGAGAAAATAGTTTTTATTTCTATTTATTAGTATAAAAGTTAGAGAAAATAGTTTTTAGTTATAATATTATTAGTATAAAAGTTAGAGAAAATAGTTTTTATTTCTATTTATTAGTATAAAAGTTAGAGAAAATAGTTTTTAGTTTTTAGTTCTATTTATTAGTATAAAAGTTAGAGAAAATAGTTTTTAGTTTTTAGTTCTATTTATTAGCCCTTCATCTATATAGGAAATATTTATAGTAAGATTAGATTAGTTGAGATTGAATATCTAAAGTAAGATTAGTTGAGATGTAATAAAGATATTTTTTTTACAATGGATCCTTAATTAATGAATTAGAATAGGTAAATAAAAAGAAATTATAAATAAAGTATACTCAAAGTTCCTTAAATAAATAAATTGTGTTATATATCAATAGTTAAAAAAATAGAAATTTTTTTTTTTATTTTTTTATTTTTTTATTTTTTTATTTTTTATTTTTTTATTTTTTATTTTTTTTTATTTTTTATTTTTATTTTTTTTATTTTTTATTTTATTATTTTTTTTTTTATTATTTGATTAAAAAGAATGAATGTATTATTTATAGAGTAACTAGTAGTAAATTATAATAACTACATATAATAAAATAATAAAATAAAATAAAAATAAAAAAAAAAAAAAAAAAAAAACTTAAAAAAAAAAAAAAAATGAAAAATAAAAATGATATATACTAATTAATATTAATTATACTGAAAAAATGAATAATAATTTTATTTTATTTTATTTTTTTTTTTTCTAGAAATAAAAAAAAAAAAAAAATTCAAAAATAATAATAAAAAAATTTAAATTATTTACTAATTGAATACGATTTTTTTTTTTTTTTTTTTTTTTTTTTTTTGATTTTGATTTTGAATTTTAAAATGTAATGAATATATTTAAAAAAAAAAATATAAATGTATATATAATATATTAAATTTATAATGAATTAATTAAATAATATACTTTTAATTTGCATATATTCTAAATTTCTATATTTTTTTTTATTGGTTGGATGGTTGGTTGGATTTGTTTTTGTTGGTTGGATATGTTTTTGTTGGTTGGATATGTTTTTGTTCTTTGATATTGTTTTTTTTTTTTTTTTTTTATTTTTATTTTTATTTTTATTAATTTTTATTTATTTGCATGTTTGTTTGTTTTGTTGGTTATGATGGTTTAATTATTTATTACTTTTTTTTTTTTTTTTTTTTTTTTTTTTTTATTTATTTATTTATTTATTGATTAATTAAGAAACGTATATGTGCGAGTTAAAAATAAAAATAAAAAAATATATATATATTTATACATAAATGTTTCCTCTTTTTTTCCTCTTTTTTTTTTTTGTTTTTAACCTAGCGTATTGATAATATCTTCTTTATGTTTTTCTAAAAGTATTGGATAAATAGATGAATACATCATTTCAACTACTTCATTTCTAGCAGTATCATACATACCCACGGTTGGATATGAACATATATCATTAAATATACGTTTAACGGTATCACCTAAAATATTAACTACTGCTATACCATTAAAATCAATAAACCTTTTTATTATTATTATTATTATTATTATTATCATTATTTTTTTTTTTTTTTTTTTTTTTTTTTTTTTTTTTGATATTATTATCAATTATATTGTTTTATATTTATAAATATTGAAATGATTATTTTTTTTTTTTTTGTTTTGTTTTGTTTTGTTTGGATTTATAATATATATATATATAATTAATTGTGGTATTATAATCATCGTTATTATTTTTATTATATTTAACATAATAATATATATGATAAATATAATTATATAATTATATAAAAACAAATAAATAAAAATTAATATTAATATTATTTTTCTTTTTTTTTTTTTTTTTTTTAATATTTTAAACATTATTATAAATTAACTAAATTATAAATTAATAATAAATAAAGAAATAAATAAATAATTACATATGATAAAATGATGTATAATATGGTAATATTTCTTTTGGAACAGGCATTGTTGGGTCATAGGAATATTCATCCATAGATGATGTGGAAAAAGATTGTACTTGTTGTTGATAATATTCATCAAAATTATATTGACTAACTATTTTATCATCTCCTAATTCTTTTGCTTTTTTACTTTGAACTTGATAACGATAAACCATTTTTTGTAAAAGTTGATAATTTTCCCAAAATAAAACATTTTCAACAGAAAATTCTTTTATTGCAATATCTCTTAATTCATTAACTAATGAAGGTGTTTTCAAAACTTTATAGAAGCATTGAATTGAAGTTATAGGCTATATACATATAATTTTTTTTGTATTTAAATATAGTTTTTAAATTTAAATTAATAATTTTAATTTTAATATTTATTTTATATTTTATATTTAATAATATAATTATTTTATAAAAATAATAATATCAATTATAATAGAAAAGAAAAGAAAAAAAAAAAAAAATATATATATATATATAAAGTATATAAATATATAAATAAAGAATATAATTCTTACATCTTCTATATAATTATTTTTAATAGATTTTGCTCGATAATAATGAATAACTGGTAAAGTTATAGAAACAAATATCATATATATTGAAACAAAATTAAATAACATTTTTCCACCTTTTGTTTTTTCAAAAATATCTAATAAAACTCTACGAGGACCTTTATTATTATTAAATTTTTCATCGGTATTTTGACTTATGGATGCATTATCACTGGCATTTGCTTGAAGTAAAATATTTATAATACTAATTACTAATACTAAAATACATACACTAAGACATTCAAACTTTATAAAATAATAATAATAATCATAAAAAAAATTAATAAATAAATATTTAAAAAATAATAATAATAATTTAAATAAAAAATAATGAAAAAAAAATTATATAAAAAAAAATTATATAAAAAAAAATTATATATTATTATATTATATATGTTCATATTTTATATTATATAGTTTATTAAATAAATTTGTTAATATAAATATATAAATAAAATACTATAGATTTACCTTAACACCATATTTATTTGCGTCCTTAACATATAAAAGTAGTACAGAACATATGGCATTTAAAATTGTTATAATTACACCAAATACCACTACAACAGAAAATAATTCTTTACCATGATTATTTTTCAACTCTATCAGAGCATCATTACTTTCAAAAATTCTAATGTATAATATAAAAAATAATAAATAAATATATAAATAAAACATATAAAAACAATAAAATAAAAAAAAAAAAGATTAAAAAAAAAAAAATAGTGACTACAATATGTAATAGAGTATATATTTTAACATTTATTTTCTTTTTGAAGATATATTCTTCTACACTTTTTTAATACACGTTAATATAAATATTATTGAGTATTTATTAATATATATATAATAATACTTACGGACATCCTTTTCTTGCATTTTCTGATAATAAATATATTATTATTGTAACAAAAAATGAAATTGCCTGTATAAATAAATAAATGTATACAATATCAAATTATTTTTATTAATTTGATTTATTTATATGTAAATAAATTATAATGGATATTAATAACTAAATAAATAATAAATTTCTTTTTTTAAAAAATAACTACTAATCATTATTAATAACTTACAACAGGTCCAATAATAAAGGCTGCAATAATTTTATTGACTCTTCTATAAATTTTAGGTAAATAACTATTTGGTTCTACTACTCCAACAGGTTCTCGATTTGTATTCTTTTTTTTTATAGATGATACTATAATACATTATTAATAAAAATAATTACATTATAAATTAATTATATAAATATATAAATATAAACTATATATATTATATATTATATATCATATATTATATATTATATATTATATATTACCTTTAAAAGTATTGAAATAATAAAATAAAATAACCCTAAGACTTCTAGTTAAAAAACTAAATTAATAACATATATGTATAAAAAATATAAAAATATATTAATATTAGTATAATACATTTATAATGATAAAATAATAATTATTTATATATAGATGTATATATTAATAATTATTTTAAAAAAATATTATATTAAATTATTTAAATATTTACATAAAATTAACAGCAACATTTAAAATATTTGAAGAAAATACAGACACTATTGAATAAAATATATATAAAATATTATTATATTAATATCATAATGCTACTATAAATTTATTAAATATAAATAATAATGGATAATATATTTACATATGCAAGGAATTTTTGACATTTGTGGTATCTACAAAAATGAAAATATACAATATTTATTAATATCGATTAATTTAATACATATTTAAGAAAAATAGTGAAGAAGAAAAAAAGTATTACAAAAAAAAAAAAGAAACTTACAAATCCAAAAAAAGTATTTAAGTATGTCAATATTCCTCCAGTAAAAGTTAAACAAAAATTTCTTTGACGAATAATATATGATTTACGTAATTTATAAAAACTATATATTATAATATATATAATTTAGTTTAACATTTATAATAATAATAATAATAATAATTAAAATTTATATTTAAATATAAATTAAAATTTTATACAGCATATAATATTTTTTTAAAATACTTACAAGATTAAGGAAACTATAGAAAAAATACTAAAAACCACAAAAGCAATCTTATATAATATTTTTTCTACAATAAATTTATCTTTTTCTTGTACAAATCCCCTATGTATATATACATCATACTCTTCTTTTGACACTCTTGTGGTATTAAAAATTCCATCCTATTTTTTTTTATTAAGGAAATAAAAAATAAATTTATTCAATAATATGAACCAAAATTATCATATTTTATCATAATTAAATTATTATCAGTTGTATTTATTATATTATTTATAATATAATTTAAAATATTACTTTTCCTATTAGTGTCATTATTAATATTATTTATTACTTATATTAAAAACTTTTAATTTGTTTATTATCTTAATTATATTTTAGTTTATTGATGCAATAATATTTATTTATTTATTTATTTTTATTTCTTGAAACTTTTTTTTTTTTTATTTCTGAATTATATTTATCTTATTTTATTCTTTTAATATATGAAAAAATATATATCATAATAAATTGAATATATATTCTAAAAATTATTACAATTTCAATGAAATAATAGCACTTTGATTAATGTTTATATATAAAATACATAAATTTAATATATTTTAAAAATGTTTTTTTTTTTTTTTAAAATTGTCTAAAATTCATTATCAGATTTTAATTGTTTAATATTCATTATTTCAAATTCAAATAAAACCATAATGTATTTTTTTTTTCTTTCTTGCTATTATTGTTTCAGGGTATAATTAAATTTATATTTATTAAATATATATTTTTCCTGACAAATTATATTTTATAAATTTATAATTTCTTAAACATTTAAAAGATAAATATGTTTATTGATTTTAAATCTAAAATTATTATTCTTTTTTTTTTTTTATTATATTAAATTTAAGGAATATTACAGTAAATAAAAGAAAAAAATAAGAATAATAAAATCTTTAATTATTTATTCCACATGAGTTTTGGATTTTATAAATATATAATTAAATAAATTATGTTTGAATATAAACCTTAATTAATATAAAATTGTTATTGATTTTTTGTAAAACCTCTCATTTTTTTTCAAAAAAATTTTTTTTAATATAAAATATTAAATTTTACTAATTAATATTATTGTTAATTGTTATTGTTCCTTATTTTCTATGATATATTCAATATTAAACCATACAATAGTTATTTTTGAGAAATTATAATATACCAATGGGAAATTAATATTTAAATATTTAATGTTCAAATTTATGATTTTTTTATATCTAATGAATAATTTATATTAAATAATAATAAAAAAGCAATAATACCAATAAAGAATAATATAAATATAACAATAATATAACAATTCATACCTAAAGTATGGCTATTTATTTATATATTTATATATTTATATATTTACTTTTTTTTATTATTTATTTATTATTGATTATTGATTATTGATTATTGATTATTTTATTATTTTATTATTTATTATTTATTATTTATTATTTATTATTTATTATTTATTATTTATTATTTATTACTATTTATTATTAATATAAAAAATAAAGGAAATATTTTAAAAAACATTAATTAAATATGTAAAAAAAAATTCCAATAGTTAATGAATATAAAAATTTTTTCTTTTCTAAATAATTACCTGAATACAAATAAAATTAAAATTTATAAAAATATAATAAATAAAGTTTAAAACAAAGAAAAATTTAATTAAAGATCATAATATAAATATTCTTTGTATATTATATTTAATAATATATTATAATATATTATAATAATATAAATTATTAATTAAACTTTATTTATTATAAAATTATCATCATCAATGACATTTTTTTTATATTAACTATTCTAGCAAAATTAAAAATTGGAAATGTTTTTTTTTAAATATTCGGAATAGGTTAAAATAATTTAAAGTATCCTTTAATTATTTTAAATATGTAAAATTATTAGTTTTTTTTTTTTTCTTTCTTTCTTTCTTTCTTTATTTTTAATTATATTTAATAATAACTTAAATAATTTTATAATAATTTAAAAAACTATTTAATTATTCTTTTAATAATAATTAATTATATGTTTTATTATTTTAAAATTAATTATATATTTTTTTATTTTTAGATTCTATTTAATATCTTTGAGTTCTTATTATTGTTTTACTTCTATAACAACAATAATAATAATAATAATAATATATTATTATATACTATAATGATATGTAAACAATTATATGTATTATAAAATAATATATTTTATAATATATTATTTAGATTATATATTATATATTATTCATATAACTAATATATTTTTGAAAATTTTTAAACTTTTAATATAAATAAATATAATTTTTTTATTTTATTTTAAATTTTATCAAATAAAATTATTATTTTGTGTAATCGAAATTTTTTATTCTAAATGAATACAAAATCACATTACCAAAAAAGGTATTATTTAATTTCAATTTATACCAACCTATTTGATTCAAAAAAAGAAAAAAAAAATAAATAAATAAATAAAAAAATAAAAAAATTAAAAATTAAAATAAAAAATATTTAATTAATTAATAAATAATAAATATGAAATAAAAATATTTGTTAATATAAATATATTTATTATTCATTATTAATTATAAAAGAATACTCATTACATATTATATATATGAATTATATGAATACTTTAATTATTAAAAATATGTTCCAAAAAAAAAAAATAATAATAATAATTATAATAATAATAATAAGACATTTTAAATAAATAAATAAATAAATAAATAATTAATTAATTAATTAATTAATTAAACATTTAATAAAAATAAAATTATAAAAATTAATAATCAAAATATTTATTATTAATTAAATACTATTAAAAAACAGTGTTTATACCACTAAATAATATTATATAGGATTTGATAGCTAAAAAATAAAACATCTTTAGAGTTTTTCTTTTTTTACTTTAATTAGTTTTATTGTAAAAAATATTAACTACTTTATTAATTAAGCCTTTTTTATTATTTTTATTTTTTTTATTTCTTTTAAATAAAAATTATTATAATTATTATTCATCTATATTTACACAATTTAAAGAATTTCTTCAATTAAAAAATTACTTTCATTTATATTAATGTGGCCTGATAATAATATAAAGAAAAATATAATACCAAACGAAATTTTTATGTTTTATATAAATTAATTTTTAAAATAACAATTTAATTTTTATTTATATTTGTATTTAATTCAAAATTAAATTAAATTAAATTGTAATATATAAATTCTATTTATTAAGATTAAATATTAGGGATTATTTATACTGAAAAAAAAAATAATACTTAAGGATTAACACTAAATATAAATAATCCCTAAATATAAAGTAGGACAAAAAAAAAATAAAAATGAGGAATTTTCTATATATATTTTAATAATTAATAAACCTAACCAATTTTTTTTAAATTTTAAAATATTTAATTATATGAATATAATTAAAAAAAAAAAAAAAAAGAGAGAAGAAAAAAAAAATAATAATAATATCTATCAAGTAAAAAAAGGAAGTATTAATACTTCAAGCTTTTCTCCAAGTATCCGTATTAAAATAAATTAATTATATACCTTATCATTTCAATGTCTACACCTTTAAAATTTTTTTTTTTTTTTTTTTTTTTTTTTTTTTTGGCAATAAAATAATGAAAACTTTATTTAAATTTAACACCTTTAAAATCTCCCTGAGATATCTAACCTTTATCATAGTAATCTGCAAGAATATCAAAAGTCTTGAATAAAGTCGGTATAATTCTATATATATTTAATACAGTAACACCAATATATGATATTAATATATTATACCATTTTATTTATTATTATTATTAATTTAATTATAATAATGAATTATTAAGTTATTATAATAAGACTATTTAATTAGCAGAATTAAAAAAATATTTTTAACAAAAATATTGAATTGATAATATTTTATAATATTTTATATGTTTAATAGAACTATTTTTTTTTTAAGTATTTAAAGCTTTTTATTTTATTTTTTAATTTTTATTATTATTTTTATTTTTATCATTTATATACTAAATGATTTATATTTATTTATTTATTTATTTATTTATTTATTTATTATAATTATTTATTAATCCTTTAATTTTTTTTATTACATTTAAATAAATTAAATATTTAAAATAACTTTATGTATCTTTTATATTTATATATAAAAGATAGATATATGTGAAGGTTACTTTAATTATTAATATAATTCGTTTGAATAATTTCAAATTAATATATTAATTTAATAAGTAAATAAATAAATAGATAAATAGATAAATAAATAAATAAATAAATAAATAGATATATAAATAAATAGATAAATAAATATTTATATATATATAAATAAAAGAAAAAAAAAAAATTCTGAAGAATAATTAAATTTTTAACAAATTACTGAAGTTATATTTAGAAATTTTTTGTTTTGTCTTAGAAAAATTGGGTAGATAGTAGAAAACATCATTTCAACAACTTCATTTTTAGCCATATCAAATATACCAATGGTTGGATTATTTAATAATGCATTTGAAATATATTTTGATGTTTGTCCAGCAATATTAACCGCTGCTGGTCCATTGTAATCAATAAACCTTAGTTTATTAAAAATAAAATTTTTTGTTTTTGTTTTTGTTTTATATTTTGTTATATATATTTATAATAATAAATATTATTAATATTAATACATTTAATAGATTTATTATTTTAATAATAATAATAATAATAATAATAATAATAATAATAATAATAATAATAATAATAATAATAACAACAACAACAACAACAACAACAATAATAATAATAGTAATTTTTTAATTATTAAAATACTAATTATCGTCGTCATCATCATCATCATCATCATCATCATCATCATCATCATCATCATCATTATTATTATTATTATTAATATTATAATATCTCTACTTACATTTCATAAAATGAAGTAAAATATGATTTTAGTTCTTTTGGTACTGGCATGGTTGGATCATATGAAACACTATCCATTGATGATGTTGTGATTGATTGTATTTGTTCTTGATAATATTCTTCAAAATTATACTGAATTTCTTCATTTTCATTACCAGTTTCTTTAGCTTTATTATATTCTGATTGATAACGAAATACCATTTTTTGTAAAACTCTATAATTTTCATAAAATAAAATATTTTCTACTGAAAATTCCTTTATCGCTATATCTCTTAATTGATTTAATAAAGATGGTGTATTTAGAATTTTATAAAAATATTGTATTGAATATACCTATATATTGATATAATATTATTATTTCATTAAAATAATATAAAATATATAATTATATAGTATATATTAATTTAATCATAATTTATATGAAATATAATAATAATAATAATAATGATAATGATAATCATAATTATAAAAATCATAAGAATAATATATAATATATATTTACTTCTTCAGAATTTTTACTAATTTCTGATTTTGATTTATAATATTGTAGAATTGGTAAAGTTATAGAAACAAATAGTATATAAATTGAAATAATATTAAATAGTATTTTTCCACCTTTAGTTATTTCAAATAAATTTAGAAACATTCTTATGTGTTCATCTTTTTTAATATTTGGATTATCAGTAGCATTATTTTGAAGTATAACATTGATAATACTAAAAATTAAAATCATTATGGAAGTACTAATACATTCAAACTATTATATAGTATTTATAATAATATTTTATACATAAATATTAGAGAAAAGAATAATTCAATAATAATAATAATAAAAATAATAAAAATAATAACAATAATGACAATAATAAATAATAAATAATAAATAATAAATAATAAATAATAAATAATAAATAATAATAATTATAATGAAATGATTATCAAATTTACCTTAACCCCATATTTATTAAAATCTTTAACAAAAAATAATAAAACTGCTATAATAAAACTGAGAAACATAAAAATACCTCCAAAAATCTGTACAATAAAATATAATTGTTTTAAGCTATTTTGCTTTAAGCCAATCAAGGTATCGGTTAATGTACTAAACCTAAAAAAAAATATATATATATATAATATATTTAATATATTATTATCTTTTTTTTATTTTATTTTTTTTTTATTTTATTTTATTTTATTTTTATTTCTTTTAAAAATATATTTTTGATATTTATATATTTACTTGCAATCATTATAATTTCTTATATGAAGAGTTACAGTAACAATTAATGCGATTAACTATAAAAAATTTTTTTTTAAAATATAAAACTTGTTAATAGCTATAGTAGAATATATAATTATTATTATTATTATTATTATTATTATTATTATTATTATAATTTGGAATGATAATTAATATTTACAAATGGTATTAAAATAAATAAAAAAATTATATTATTAATTTTTCTATAAATAATAGGAAGGTAGTTATTTGGTTCTTTCTTTCCATATAAACTATTTCTATGTTTCTTTTTATTTATGGAAGAAACTTCAATGATATTATTAAATTAATTAAATCGATTAGTTTTATTCATAATTTGTATTAATATTAAATATATATATATACAAACAAACGAAGAAGAAAAAAAAAATAACAAACAAATAAATAGATAAATAATAAATAAATAAATAAATAAATAAATAAATAAATATTTATATATTAATATATACCTTTATATACATTAAAATGATAAAATAAAATGACACGAATACTTCTTGTAAAGAAACTAAATTTTTTATTTTTTTTTTTTTTTTATTTTTTTATATATTTTTAGTTAATACAATTTAATTATTGAATATGTTTAATTATATTTTTATTATTCCTTACATAAGAAAAGTAAGAATATTTATCACATTTGTAGAATAGACAGTTACTAAATAATTTAATAATTTATATTATAAATATTTATCAATATAATTAAAATAAAAAAAAAAAAACTCTTATATATATCAATTTTTATATATATTTTTAATTATATATACCTGGACATGGAAGTAATGTTATTTGTGGTATCTAAATATTATTTAATTTAAAATTTATTAATACAAAATATTAATTATAGTAATGTGATAAAAAAATTCACTTACAAATCCAAAAACAGCATTTATATATGCTATTATTCCACCAAAAAATGTCAAACCAAAGTTTCTTTGGTGTACAAAATATGAATTACGTAATTTATAAAATCTTTTTTTTTTTTTTTTTTTTTTTTTTTATATATTATATATTCAAATAATATACATATATATATAATATTAATATCAAATAAATTAATAAATAAATAAATAAATAAATTAATAATTAATTAATATATAAATAAATAAATTAGTAATAAATTAATATATAAAATAAATAAATAAATAAATTAATAATTAATATATTAATAAATAAATATATAAATAACTTAATAAATAATATAATAAAAAACAATATGATAACCTACAAAATTAAAGACGGAATAAAAATAATATTAAAAATTATAAAAATTATTATATATATTATTCTATCGACCAAATATTCATCTTCGTTAATAAAACCTTTTGTTAAATAATTATTGAATTCGGATTCCGAGACCTTTGTAGTGTTAAATAGATTTCTCTAATTTGAAAAAAAAATTATGATATATTAATAGATTTTACATAATATTTTAAATAATAGATTAAATTTATAAAATTTTTATATATCAATAAATATCAGTAATTTCGATTTATAAAATTTTTATATCAATAAATATCAGTAATATCGATTAATAATAATGATTTATAATTCTTTACTTACTTTTTCAATCATATCTATAATTAGAGTTATTTATATAATTCAATATGATTAATATATATTTTTTAATTTAATTGTTTAATTTCGTATATAATTAATTTTTTGTTTCTCTCTCTCTCTTTTTTTTTTTTTTTTTTTTTTTTAAAAAAAAAAACTTTGTTAATGCTATTAAGAGTGAAAATTTTTTTATTTAAATGATAAAATTTATTATAATTTAAAGCAATTATAAATTATTATAACAATGATATATCAATTAATAATGCTGAAGTATGAAGTATGATTTTATAATTCATGAAATTTGAATTATTACACAATGTTGAAATATGAAATATAAATTGAATTAATATATATTTTATATAATAAATCCACCATTGATAATTGAATATAATAATTTTACTTTTTTTTTTTTTGAATATTATTATATATAAAATTGTTATAATCTTATTTGGTATTGGATATATATAATAACTTTTGAAAAAATAAAAAACTTTAAAAAAAAAAAAAAAAAAAAAGTAAAACAAAATAAAATAAAATAAAATAAAATAAAAAAGAATAAAAGAATAAATTAATAATTTTTTAAAAAATTTGTAGAAAAAAAAATTATTATATATGTATATATAATTTTTATATAATAAATAATATATTTATAAAACAATACTTAATTTATTATTAATAATTTGTAATAACCATTCATAATAAAAAAAATATTGTTTTTTTTTTTTTTTTTTTTTTTTTTCTTATTAATTAAAATAATTTTTATTAAATAATAATAATATATAAATATTAATACACACATTTAAAAAAATAGCTAATAAAACAGTTAAGTTTTTTAATATTCTTTTTTATATATATCTATATAATATAAATTATTAATTAATTTTTCCTTTTTTTTTCACTTTATTTTTTATATTTTAGTAATATTATTATAACAATAGTAAGAAAAAAAAAAGAAAAAGAATAGTTAATTATTAATAATTAAAAACACAATTAAATAAAAAAGAAAAAGAATTATTTTAAAAATTTATAAAATTTATATTAAATTATATTTAATTAAAAATCTTAAAAAATAGTAAAAAATTAGGTTTTTTTTTTTTTAATTAAAGATTGGTGAATAAGATTTTTGAATTATTAAATATTATTTTTTAAACTAAACTTGGTAGTATACAGAATTATAATATATTTAAATAGTATACAATATATATTATTATATATAATATATATAATATATATAATATATTTATCTGTGAATGTATTACATATGTAACATATATAATCCTGTACAATTATAATAATCTTTAAATATTAATTATTAATTTTTTACGCTTTATCCACTTTATATATATATGTATATATTTTTATTTTTATTTTTATTTTTATTTTATTTTATTTTATTTTATTATTTTTAAAAAGAATTATATTATAACTTGTTTAAAGATTTTTTTATAAAAAAAATTTATTTATTTTTAAAGGAAAAATATATATATAAATTTTATGAAAATTGCTTAACAAAAAATATTAAATTTATTATTTCTGTTAGATTTATTCATTTATTTTAATTATCGCTTTTTTAGTTTTCATTTGTATAGTAACAGTTTGAAAAAAAAAATATTTATATATTATATTTGAAAATATATATAATAATATTATATATAATATGAAACAACTGTTTTGTATAAAAAAATGTATATATAATTTATTGGTATAAATTAATATAATAATGAATATATAATGAATTAAATATATAAATAGGAATAAATAAATACATTATGTAAAAGATAAATAAAGGGTATTATATTTTATAATATCTTATATTTTTTTTAGTGGATATTTTAATATATTTTTTAATAAAATTGGTAATTAAACTATTACTTCATCAAATATTAAAAGATATTAATGAAGTAATATAAAATAATAATAATATTTAAATGAAACATTTAATGGCATAAATAATAAATAAATAATTAGACTAACATATGGATATCCATCGAAACCTTTAATGTAAAAACAAAAATTAAGAATTGCAATATTAATTTCATGATATATATATAAATATACATAAAATTATATAATAATAATAATAATAATAATAAAATAAAATAAAAAAAATTTTTTACTAATATGAAACTTATTTAATTAATAATAAACAAATAAAATAATATTTGTAAAATAAGTATATTGTATTGAATTTTTTTGTTGTGTTTTTATTACTGTTTTTGTTATTGTTATAATGAAAGGGTATAATAATTCTTATATAATATTAAATAGTATAATAAAGAAATAATAACATTTTCTATATTATTATTATTATTATTATTATTATTATTATTATTATTATTATTATTATTATTGTTATTATTATCAAATATGTTAGTTATTATTATTTTAAATATATTAGTATTATTTAGCGATTAATTTATCATATTTTTCTGAACAAATTTTAATATCATTTGGATCAAGAATTTCTTTTTCATAACCATTCAATCCTAATTGAATAAATGTCTTTCCAACTTCTTCAATTAAATTTGCAGCACCAAATGGTCTATTTATCCAATAAAATATAGAATAAAATTTTTGCATACCAGAAACATTTTGTTGTTCACTAGAATGTTTCATAAGAGCTGGACGAATACAATAAACATCTTTAAATTCATTGCCTTTCATTTTAAGTAATTCATTTTCAGTCTCTCCTTTTACTCTTGACCACATATATTTACTATTACTATTAGTGCCAGCTCCCGAAACATAAATGAATGTCATATCTTTATTTTCACCTAAAGCTTTTGCAAAATGAATAGGAATGTCATGGGTAAATTCTCTATATTCTTCTTCTGTTACATTAACATTTCTTTTAGTTGCACAATAAATACAACAATTATAACCTTGTAAATGTTCATCTTTTTCTTTGAAATCTTTAAAATTTGGAATAATAAATTCTTTTAATTTATCGTGTTGACGATATAAAGATTTTCTAGTAACACTTAATATCTTTTCAACTTTAGGACTTTTTAAACATTCAAGTAAAGCTCCTTGTCCAACAAAGCCATTAGTACCAGTAATAATTACTTTTAACATTTTTTTATTTTATTATTTTTATTATTAATCTATTTTTTTATTATTAAAAAAATATTATATTAACTCTTGTGCCGTGTTAGTAATAATTTAATTATTACATTAACAATTATATCTATTACATATATTATTTATTCAATTTATTTATTAATTAAATAATATATATATATTTTTTATTTTTTTTTCATGTACAGAAATATTTTAAAAGATTAATAATATAAAAACCTTATATATATATTTTATATTTTTTAAAATTAAAACTAAAATAAATATATAATTATTATATATAATAAATCATTGTATAATTTTCAAAATTGTAAAAGCTTTTTTTATTGAATTATTTTTTAAAAATAATTATAAAATAAACTTTTATATTTTTTAAATGTAATGTATTAAAAATAATATAATGTTTTTTAAAATTTTTTTTATATATTTTCAAACATTATATGGCGTATTTAATAATTATAATGTGGCTAAATATTATAAGATATTGGTTGAAACACGTGAATAAATAATTATTAATAATAATTTAAATAAAAGTTTAAAATGTAATAATTTTAAACAAGTTATAATAAAATGTTTTTACTTGATATAATGAGAATAATTATCATTACAGTAACATCAATTAAATCAGTAGTAGATATATATATTAAAGTCTTTTAAAATTGTATTATAAAAAAAAAGATATAATTTATTTATTTATTTAATTATATGTATATATTTTTAATATTTAATTTTTTTCCCGATACTTCGTTAAGATTCTTCAATAAAAATTAACATTATAAATCGAATTATTGGTTAAAAAAATACAACAAAATTTTAAATTTTACATCCCTAAATTAAAATATTAATTAAATTCTATACTAATAATGATGAAAATTTAAAAAAAAAAAAAATTATTTGAAATAAAAAAAAAATATTATATAGAAAAAAAATAGCATATTATATAATAAAAAAAATAACTTATTATTATTATATTTTTTTATATTTTATTTATCAATTTATTAGTTTGATTATTTTTATTATTACAATATTTATTATTATATTAATAATTATATTATTCTATACTATTTTATTTTCACTGTATAAACTTGTTATTTTATACTATAAATTATATATATATTTTATTATTAAGCTTTCGTTATTTGTATTGAATGCTTTTTTTTTTAATAATACAATATATTTTAAAGATAAATAAGTTTAATATTTTTGATTTTTGAATAATATTTTAATTATATTATTCATTTCGTTTATCCTGATTATAAAAAGCAGCAAGAATATTTTATTGTATAACTATAGAATATTATTGATACTTTTTTATTATTTTATTATTTAATTTTTTTTCTTTTTAATTTTTTAATTTTAATTGGAATAAAATTTTTCACTATTGATACCATATATAAAATTAATTTCTATTTGATTGAAAATTAATTATCGACTTCTTCTTCAACTTCTTCGTCTTGGAAATCGTTTGGGTCATAAATGATTTTTATAATTAAACTACAACTTGGACATTGAGCAATATCTTCACCATTTTTTAATTGTTCCTATATTAAATATAAAAATTAAAATTATTATAAATATTAAATAAAAATTATTTATTTTTTTAAAATTTTATATATAATTATATTTATACACAAAACTAATTATAAATTATATTAAAATTAAAATATATTATTTATTTAATAAAAACTTACAACAGTAATTTCGAACTTATCGCCACAAGGACATGGATATATATATACTTGTCTTTTTTCATCGAAAGTCATATCTTCGATTTCGATCTATTTAAAAAAATTTTAATAAAAATATTCGATTAATATATAATATATATAAAATTAATTGAAAAAAATAGAAAAAGAAGAAATAATTTTATTTTTTTAAATTTTGAAATGAATTTCGAATTAAATTTGAAATCTATTTTTTATTTATTAATTATAATTAATACAAATAATATTGCTATCTTTAAATTAATACAAAATAAGTAATATTTCTTCGAGACTAATACTAAAATATAAATATATATTTACTTCATCATAAGGAGTGTCCATTTTTAATTATGTTGTATATATA
Organism: Anaeromyces robustus; assembly: GCA_002104895.1. Classification (NCBI taxonomy): domain Eukaryota; kingdom Fungi; phylum Neocallimastigomycota; class Neocallimastigomycetes; order Neocallimastigales; family Neocallimastigaceae; genus Anaeromyces; species Anaeromyces robustus. The sequence continues at coordinate 50,415 of MCFG01000007.1, read as the reverse complement.
AATTTCACTTTAAAATTAGAATTGAATTATTTTATTAAGATTTCTTTAAATAAAATATAAAAGAAAAAAAAAATTAAAAAAAAAAAAAAAATTAAATTTTTATATACAAATGAGAATAAATAAATGTATAATAAAAAAATCACATATATATCACGTGTTATGTTGTATTAATCTTTTTGTAGATTAAAAAAAAATTTTTTTTTCATCAATATTAATCCTTTTGTAATATATACCATATTTTTTTTTATAATCATTTTATTTTCAATACATATTAACAAAAGTAATAATGCAAGCTAATAAAGTCAAGAAGATTTCTCAATTACCAATTGTAAATTTAAAATTTTTATATAAATAAACTATTATATATATTTTATTTTATTAAGAAAAATAATTTGAAAAAAATGAAATAAATTAATTTTTATTTTATGTGAATTTAATATGCAATTTGATGGATGATTTGATATTTTTTTTTTTTCCTTTCTTTTTCTTTTACAATAATAATGTTTAAAATTTTTTAAGATAGATATTTAAATATATTTATATACTCGATTTTATAATTTCAATTAAAGAATTAAAGTATTTTTTATCTTATTTCTTAAATTGAAGGATCAATCATCTATAGTTTTAAACATTTTTTTATGATCATTATTCATCATTTTTTCATTATAAGAAATGAATATTTAACAATCTTGGAGTATTAAATATTTGAAAGTAATTGTTAATTTTCTAAACGTATATGAATCTGGAAAATTAATATTTTTATATATTATCAACGACAAATTTAAATAAGAATCAAATAAAAGAAAGTAGTAATATATATAGAAATTTAATAACTATAACCATTTTCATATTCATTAAAAATTAATTAATCAGATAATCATTCAAATAAGAAGTAGAATATATATATGTATATCTATAAAATAAATTTTAGTGACATAATTATTTTTTTAAAAAAAATGCAAAGAATTTTGTTATAATGACTTAATTATTGAAACAATTTTAAAATATTAATAATAATTATTTTATTAATCAACAATCTAAAAATTAATTTATAAAAATTAAAATAATTAATATTCTAATTGTATTAACTTTTTCTTTCTTTCTTTTTTTTTTTTAATATATTTCAACTATATGTATAAATAATATAAAATTACATATTACAAGAATTTAATTTTCAAATATTTACAATCAGTAAGTAAATTTAATAAAAGAATTTATAATAATAATAATAATAATAATAATAATAATAATAATAATAATGATAATAATATATTTTTTATCTTAATTATAATTATTAATGTTTTTTTTTTATTTACTTAAATATGAATTAAACAATTTTTTTTTTTTTTAAAAAAAAAATTAAAAAAATATTTATATGATACTGTATTTAGAGTGCAAGAATTCAAGTTTGGTTATACGAACAAACTGATACAAGAATTGAAGGTGTTATTATAGGTTTTGATGAATTTATGAACGTGAGTATATATAATTAGTATTTTATTATTAATTCATTAATAATAAATTTAAAATTCTTATTTATAATTATTAAAACATTTAGTTAGTTTTAAGGGATGCTGAAGAAGTTTCCATGAAAAAGAAAACAAGAAAGCCTTTAGGTATATATAATTTGAGCTTTTATATTAAAAATATTTATTAAATTATTTTATATAATAATATATAATTCTCATATTTTTATTTCAAATAATATTTAGGTCGTATATTATTAAAGGGTGATAATATAACGCTTATTCAACAATGTCAAGCATAAATGCCTGTTATATAATTTTTTTTATGAAAAAAAAAAGGAAATAAGGATTGAATAATTTATTAATCTTTTATTATATGCCTAATTATTTATTACTAATGAATTTCTAAAAATCAACATATAAATTAAATTATGAAAAATGAAGAATTACAAATGATATATATTTAATAACTAATTAAATATATATATTTCAAATTTAAGCAAAAATCTCAATAATTTTTTTTTAACATTTTTTTAATACATATTACATATATATTTATTTAATATTTCAATGTTTCAATTCAATTATTATCAAATAATATATATAAAAAAAAGAATAAAATATATAATAACAATAAAAATAATAAAATAACATTAATTAAATAATAATAAATATATCTATTTCACTTTGTTAACTCTTTTTTATTATTATTATTATTACTATTTATTATTTATTATGTACCTTTGATTGATTTTTTTATTTCAGATTTAATAATATTAGAATATGGTATTAATAATAAATTAAAAGATTAAGCTAATATAAAGAGAATATTCAATTAATATAAGAAATAATATATATAATTAATTTTCTTTTATTATTATTAATTATTGTTCCCTTTTTTTTTTTTTTTTTTTTTTTTTTTTTTTTTTTTTTTTTTTTTTGTTTTTAATTTTTTTTTTTATTTTTTTTATTTTTTATTTTTTTCTGTTTTTTGTATTTAAATACTAATTAATAAAATTTAATTTTTATTGATATAAAATACATTAATACATACATACATAATAAATGCATAAAAATTGATATTAATATAATTTTTATTATATGAAATAGATGTAAATCTAAGAAAATATTATTCATATGAAATTTATAAAAACAAAACAAAACAAAAAAATTTCATATGAATATTTTTCATATTGTAATAAAAGAAAACCATTTTTTTAAAAAAAGAAAAAAAAGAATTACAGAGAAAAAAAATATAAAAAAAAAATTATAAAAGTATCAAAATATAAAATATATATAAAGATATATATATAATATAACAATAGAAATAAAAATAAATATAATTATATATTATTATCTATTGAAATTTCAATCTAATTATTTTATTTCATTATTTTTTATATATACTAAAAAAAAAAAAATAAATTCAGGAAAATTTTATACATTATAAAAAAAAAAAAAAAGACTAAATTATTTTATTTTGTTTTCTTTCTTTCTTTTACAACATTATAATAATAAATATAAAAATTATTTTATTATTATTTTTATATATTTTTTATTTTATATTATTTTCTATTTAAAGAATTAAATATGGATCTTGAATTATTAAAAGGGCCAATTGTAAGGTTGATTATTTCTTTATTAATGGGTTTTCCATTCTCAATTTTTTATCGAATACATTTTATCAAAAATAAGAAAGGAAATGAATTACAGAGAAATATATATACTTTTATTACCGGATTTATTATTTCATTATATTTTAATGGAAAGGATTTCTATCATCCCTTAATAAGTGTATTTGTGACTTTTATAATAATACAACATATTAAAAATCCAAAATATATCACTATAGCAAGTTGGGTTTTTAACTTCGGATATTTGTTGATATCATATTATTTATATAGTTCTACTGAATATGATTTAAATTGGTTAACTCCTCAATCTGTTATATGTTTAAGACTTATTGGTATAAGTATGGATTATTCTGATGGTCAAAAGAAAGATGATAAAGCTGTAAAAAAGAGTCGTACTGTATATACAGGTTTAACTCCACCAACAGAATGGCCAATTAAAGAAAAACCATTACTTATTGAAATGTTAGGTTATTGCTATTTTTATGGATCCTCTATTGTTGGACCTCAATTTTCATTTAGACGCTATAAAAAATTTATCAGTTTTGAATTATTTAATACTAAAGATATTTCAATGGAAAAAGACCTTGAAAAATTGCTTGAATCTTCCAGAAAACATAGTATATTACATTTCTTAAAAGGTTTAATATACACCGCTATATTCTTTTTGATTAGTTCACGTTATTATTCATCATTTATTTTAACTAAAGAATTTACAGAATTTAACATAATTAAGAAATTTATATATGTATGGATAACAGGAAGATTTGTACTTTTTAAAGTAATTATTTTGTTTTATATTATTGTTTTATATTATATTATATTATAATATATAAAATTTATTATATTTTATATTATTTTGTTTTATTTTATATTTTTTTTATAAAAAAAAATAATATATTAAAGTAGATATATACATTTATATAATAATAATTATTATTATAATTATTATTTACTAATAATATATTTATATATCTATTTAATTTAAATAAATGTAATAGTATTTCGGTGTATGGGTGCTTGTAGAAACTCAAGGTATTATTAATATGATACAATTAGATGGTATAAATTCAGAAAAAAATGATTATTATTGGAATGCTATCAATAATGTTGATACAACAAAATTTGCATTCGTATTTGGTCTCGATGAATTAGTGTGTTCTTATAATATTAAAACAAATCTTTGGGGAAAACATTATGTATATAAAAGATTTGCATTCTTAGGTAATAAACTTATTTCACTTTTTATTAATTTAACCTTCCTCTCAATATGGCATGGTTTCCATATTGGTTATCCATTTAGTTTTTATTTTGAATTTGTATTATTTATACTCCAAGATATTCTTAAATATTGGTTTAAACCATTAAATCAACACATGGCTAATAATTTAGAAACAAATAAAAGTACTTCATTTAAGATTTTATATATAATATATCATGCAATTTGTACTATACTGACTGTTGCAAGTGTAGCTTATCCATTAATTGGTTTTGATCTTCTTACATGGAATAAAATAAAGATAGCTTACCATAACATGGGTTGGATAGGACATATTATTGCTGTAATTATGTTTTGTGGTCATAATATTGCTTTAAAAATTAAAAGTCTTAGGAAGACAAATAATAAAAAAGAAGAATAAAACTAAATATATATTTATTTAAATAATAAACGAGAATTAAAATAAAATAAATAAATAAATAATAATAAAGTAGATAAATAAATGAGTAAATAATAAAATAAAAAAATTTATAAGGGATATTTATATATATGAATAGAATAGAATAATATATAAAAAAAACTTTTATATATACATTTTTTATACTTAATAAATAAAAAACATAATAATATAAATAAATAAATAATTAAATAAATAAATAAATTAAATAATAAATAAAAAATAATAAAAATAAATGAATGAATGAATAAATATAAATCAAAAATAATAAAAAATAAATAAATAAATAAATATAAATAAATCGACAGATAAATATATATAAAAAAAATCATACTATTAATAAAGAAAATAAAAAATTAAATAAAATTTTTCAATTTATCAATATTAAAATTCTTACTTTTAGATTATTCTAAATATTGTTATTATTACTTGTTATTATTATTAAAATTATTAATTATTATTGTAATTATTTTTTTTGCATAATAATTATTAACTATCTATACAAAATAATAATTTAGGACAAATGTATCTAACCCGGGAGGATTCTAGTAAGTACAGGGATAAAGGATAATAAATGTTTGAACTAAAGCAAAATTCACCTTCTTTTATTACAAAAAGAAAAAAAAAAAAAAAAAAAAAGAAAAGAAAAAAAAAAAGTTATTGATTTATTAACTGATATGTTTAATATTACTTAAAAAAGCAAAAATTATTATTTTTTGGATATATATATATTAATTTTATTTACTATTTTATTATTATTATTATTATTATTATTTTAATTATTATCTATTTATTTTATATATAGATATGTTTTTTTTTTTTTTTTTTTTTTTTTTTTTTTTTTTTTAATTTTTTTTTATTATTACATTATTAGGATTATAAAAAAAATTTTTGTTTAATTATTTCTACTTGGTTTTATTACGAACTTTTTTTTTTTTTTTATTTTTGAAATTTTTTGTTTATGGATTATTTAATTATTGATTTTATTATTTATTTATTTTTATTTTTTATTTTTATTTTTATTTTTTTTTCTTTTTTTTTTTGGAAAGTTATATAATTTATTATTTGCTATATTACTTTTATAATTTTATTTATATAATTTTGAATTTATATATAATATTTATTTATATATTTATAATTTTTATATATATCGATTAAATATAAATATATATTGATTAATATTTTTTTTTTTTTTTTTTTAAAGAACACCTTTTTGTTTTAATAAATTAATGAAACGGTTATATTTTTCACGTAATTGACTATTTAATTTATAAAGTTCATCATATTTCTCATCTTTTTGTTTGAGAGCTTCTTCATGTTCTTCCATCATAGTTAACATCTTTTTATTTGTATTTTCAAGTTTCATTTGATAACGTTCTAATTCACGTTTAAGTGTTTCATTTTCCATTTTACAATTTGTAGTTTCTTGTTCTATAGTTTCATATTTCTTACGAAGATTAGTTAAAGTTTCTTTATTACTTTGAAGTTCTTCACGAATTTCTTTTAATTCTTTATTAAGATTTGCTTCATTTTCAGTCTTTTCCTTTTCCAATGCTTCATATTCTTCTTGTAAATTAATCTTTTCCGTTTCAATATTATCCATTTCATTATAAAGTTTAAATATTTGATTGGAAAGAGAATCTACAATTTGTTCATGATTAGCATGTGAAAGTTTTCTGGAAAGTTCTCTATCTACCATAGCAATCTTTTTAATACTATTCATACTATTAGTACTATTAATACTATTGTTTCTTAAAGCTTTAGCTTCATCTGGTGAAAAAGATTCAGGTTCATTGGTAATTACGTAATTATTATTATTATTATTGGAATTAGAATTATTCTTTTCATAATTTTCAACTTTTTGTTGAAGTGTTTTCATTTCTTCTTCCTTATGAAGAAGATCCATTTGACATGTTTTATTCTCTTCTTTTAAATGATCCACTAATTGATTACTTTCTTCTAATTTACTTGAAAGTTCTTTAACTCTATCACTAAAGTGTAGATTTTGAGTTTTTATATCGGTAAATTCATTGTTATTTTGAGTTAACTCTTTAACCTTTTCTTCAAGCGATATTTTTACTTCTTCAAGTGATTTTTCAAGAGATTCAATACGTTGTATCTTTTCTTCTTCTTGTTCTTCCTTGGATTTTAATAATAATTTGGTATCATCCATAATTTGTTGTAATTCTGCATTACGTTCATTTAAAGCATTTAATTCTTCACTTTGCTTATTCCAGGATATTTCATTACTAGAAATTGTACCTTCTAATTCACGAATCTTTTCTTTAAGTTGATTTTCACGGTTTAAGAAATCATTTCTATTTGATTCTGAAATAGATTGTTGTAATTCACTACGAAGATTTTCAATTTCCTCTTCCTTCTTTGAAAGAATTTTATTCAATTCATCTGTAGCATTTTCTTTAAGATTAGCTTCTAATTCGTTATTTTTCTTTTTTGTGTCTTCAAGACATTCATTGGTATAATCAAGTTTTTCTGATAAATTTTCAATTTTCATTCGTGATTGGGTTTGAACAGCCTCTAACATACTACTATAGACTTGTTTAACATGATCTATTTTCTTTTCTAATTTAGAATTAGCTTCTTCCATTTGATGAAGTGATTTTTCTGTTTTTTCTAACTTTTTAATAGAATCCTTATATTTATTATCAGCTTCCATATATAAATTCTTTGATGTATCTATTTCTTCTTTATATTTTTCTATTTCATTTAACATTTCCTTTTTGGTATCACTGGATTCAAAACTGTCTATAAGATTTACTTCTTCAATTACTAAGTTATTTTCATTGTTATAATATACTGTATTTTCAAGTGCTTTTTCTTTATTAATACTATGATCACCAGTGTTAACATCAATTAAACTAGTTTGATTATCAAGAGTACTTTTAGCAATAAGTTTGCTTCTTTCTTCATTCCATTTAAGTAAAACTTCATTTAATTTAGCTTCTAAATTTTCATTTTTTTCAGTAATTTCATTAAGGTAATTTTTTAAGTTAGTAATATGATCTTCGTTTTTCATATTTGTATCTTGTAATTTTTCATTTTCCTTTTTAACTTCAAGATAATCTACATTTAATGCTGATAATTCATTATTAACTTTGTCATAATCATCTTTAACAGAATTTAATTCTTCGACAACTTTACGCTTTTCTTCTAATTCTATTAAAATTTTTTTATTTTCATTAGTTAATTTTTCAACTAATTCTGATTCTGATCTTAATTGATTATTAACAGAAGTCAATTCTTTATTTTTATAAGATATATCTTGATCTGTTTTTTCTACTAAAGAATTATAATTTTGAACAGATAATTCATAATCTAAAGCCATTTTTCTTTTTTCTTTTTCGTATTGTTGACATTGTTCAGTTAAATCACGCACTTGTTCGTTTAAATTTGAAACAACGACATCATGCTGATCATCAATTTGTTGTGTTAATTCTTGACATTGTTGTTCTAAATTAGCACAACGAGTTCTCTCATCCTGTAATTGATTTTCCAATTCTTTGAATTCATATAGTTTATCATCATAACTTTTTTTATAATCATTTAATTTTTGTTTTATTATATTTGTTTCTTCTTCAGCATCTTCCTTTTGAATAAGTATTGCTTGGAGTTTAGTATTTAAAACTTCAAAACTATCAGTCATACCATCTCTTTCAGCTTTTATTTTTTCTATTTCATTTAGAAGTTTTGTAATTTGTTCTTGCATACGGATTTCTTGTTTTTGAAATGAATCAACATTAGTAACTAATAATTCCGCCGCTGTTAAATTACGTGGTGATTTATTAACAAAAATTGAATCACTATTTGCTAGATATTGAAAAGATTTCCAATAACTTTTTCTATCTATTTTACGATTAGTAATGTAATTTGACAGTATTTTTCGTTCTAATGAATTATCAGTCTTTATTTTAAATATTATAAAAAATATAAAATAAAATTATATAAATGAAATAATATATTTATAAGAAAACAACTATTAAGTAAAATAATAAAATTATTTTTATATAAATATTAAATTTATAACAATGAAAAAAATTTTTTTTTGTTATTACATCATTTTGCTGTTGTCTTATAAAATTAACTTCACTTTGACATTTTTCCTTTTCAGCATTTATAAGTTCCTTACATACGTCTTGATACTTTCTTATATCATTATTACATGAATTTGATAATGATTCAACTATATTAAAAATATATATTATTGTTATTTAATTATTATTATTATTATTATTATTTTATTTAAAAAATTCAACATTTATAAAACTATTGTTTATACTTTGTTGTAATGCATTTATAATTTTATTTGGATTGGTAGAATTGTACGCTAAATTTATAACATTTTTAATTTCAATTTGAATATCTTCAAGCGTTCTTTGAGATATTTCAGAAAGTTCCTGTTCTTCCTTTATATGATAAATAAATAAATAAATAAAAATATAAAACAATTGTGATAGAATAAAAAAAATAATAGCATTAATTATTGTAAGTAAACAAATAATGTAAATAAATAAAATATATATTTTTATATATAAATACTCTTTGAAGATAGGTCAAATCTTTTTCAGATAAATAGCCACTCATTAAAGTATTGGTTTATTTTTTAATTTAGGAAGACTGAAATACAAATTCTGTTTATTAATTATAATATGTAAATGTAATACATATAATAAAATTTGTTAATATAATCATTTCTGTTAATTCAATAAGTAGTGTATATAATATACAGAAGAAGAAATAAAAAAATAGAATTTTAAATCATTTTACTTAATTTCTAATTAATATAGTAATAATAATAATAATAATAATAATAATAATAATAATAATAATTTATTATAATTTATGATTTAATAATTAAAAGTAAAATATATATGGTATTAGTATATAGATGAATAAATTATTTATGTGCATTATATATTATTATATAATTGTAATTTCTCTTTTTATTATTAGTTTTTAGTTGTATTTTTTATATATATCTCCAAACAACATATAAATAAGCAATATAAATAATCTTTATATATTATGTATTTAGCATTTTGGTTTTATGTGATATATTTATATAAAATGTATATTTTATTTTTCTATTAATACGAAATCAACATTAAATATAAAAAAATACATTTTTCTATATTTAATTCCATTGAATTAAAAAAATAATATTAGAGAGTCACTTTTTTTTTTTTTTTTTTTTTTTTTTTTTATAAATTACGACATATATTTCTTAATTCATTGCTTTTGTTAGGAAAAAAAAAATAAATACATATATATAAATTTATTAAATATAATTTATTATAATCTTTAAAATATATTCTTACAATTATAGGTTATTATTAATACAAATTAAATATTATCAAACTATTATAATAATTGATAATATTTAATTAAAATAAAAAAAGCTTACAATGCTATTTTTATTATTTTTATTATTTTTCTTTTTAACTATAGTTTATTTTTCTTGATTTTTATTTATTTCTTGTTTTCCTTTGTTTTGTTTTTACTTATTTAAAAACGAAACAATTTTTAATTTTAATTTTTATATTAATTATTTCAGAAAATCATTTACTTAAAAAGTTAAAATAATATAAATTTAATTAAACATCAATATATTATAATATATTATAATATATTATCCATAAAATTGTCGAATTTAATATTTCATACTATTAGCAATTATTTTGATTATGGTTTAAATAATCCGTTAAATATTCATATATATAGTTAACAATGTTATTAGCAACTTTATCATTTTTATTTATATATATATTTATGTATAACTTATCTAGAAACATAAAATTAAAAGTTGAATAAAAAAATATTAATATTCTTATAAATTGGTGAATAAAAAAGTGTTAATACTTATTTTGATTTATTATTATATATGATTTATTTAAATATATAAATACTTTAAAATTTTTTATAAATAAAAATGATTTACTTCAAACCAATAAGATTTTTTGAATTCTTTAAAATTTTTGTATATTTAATTTTTTTTTTTTTATATTTTTTTTTTTTTTTGTATTATATAGAATTTTTATCTTCTAATAAATTATATCTTCCTATAAAATATATCTTAGTAAAAGTAAGTGACTATACTGTAGCTATAGTAAATTGTCTTTTATAAACAAATTAATAACACTTTTTTTTATTGATAAAAAATAAAAATTTATTTTTTTTTAATTTGAATTGTTAATAATATAATATTCTAATAATAATTTATAAATATAATTAAATATTTTAATTTATATTTTTTAAAAATTTATTATTATATTTTTCAAAAAATATATATAATAATAATATATAAAATTAAATATTTGTTTAAATCAATTATACGTAAATTTCACGTAATTTTTAATAACTGAATATATAAAAAATTAAAATATATATATATATATATATATACATAAAGATGAATAACGAAGACGATTATGATTTTGACAATTGGCATCAAAATGTTCCAATAGATGAAGATGAACTTAAAAGGAAATTAAAAAAAAAGAGAAAGGCTGAACATAAAAAAATAAGAGAAGAGGCTAAAAAAAAGAGAGAAGAAGAAGAAAAGAAAAAAGAAAAAAGTGATGATAGTAGTAGTAGTGAAGAAGAAGAAGAAATAGATGAAGAACAAGCTAAGAGAGAAAAAAGAAAAGAAAAAAGGGAAAAAAAGAAGGAAAAAAAGAAGGAAAAAAAGGAAAAAAAAAGAAAGAGAGAAGAAGCTGAAATTACAGGAGAACCATTAAATTCTGAAGATGATGATAATAATAAAAAGCAAAAAAAAGAAATTAATGGTAATGGAAAAAGAGGTGAATTTGGTATTTGGGTTGGAAATTTAGCATTTTCAACAACTGAAGAAATGTTAAAGAAATTTTTCGCTGACTGTGGCACAATAACTAGAATAAATTTACCAATTAATAAGAAGACAAAAAATAATAAAGGGTATGTTTTTATATAAATAATTTCTTTTAATTTATAATTATTTATAATTATAATTATAATTATAATTTATAATTATTTAAAATTATAATTAATAATTTTATAATTATAATTATAATTATAATTTATAATTTTATAATTATAATAATAATAATTACTCTGTTAAGCAAAAATTCAATAATTCTTATAAAATTGAAAATTTATTATATTTAAAGATATTATTTATTATTAAATCATTATTTTTAAAAATTTAATTATATTATTAAAATTAAATTTAATTTGTATAGTTATAAAATTATAGATATATAAAGACATTAAAATATATAATATATGCTAATATCTAAATCTTATTATAAATATTAACATTTTTATTATTATTATTATTATTATTATGCGTATTATTATATTATTTCTTAACAATAATAAATAGTTTTGCTTATATCGATTTTGAAGATGAAGAATCTATGAAAAAAGCTGTTGCTTTATCTGAGCAAACACTTGAAAATAGAAATTTACTAATTAAATCTTCTAAAGATTTTAGAGGTAGACCAGCTAAAAATTCCTCAAACAACAACAACAATAATAATAGTGCTAATTCAGCGCAATCAAGAAACAGTGGTAAATCAAATACAAATAATAAAAAGGAAAGTCCAACTCTTTTCATAGGTAATTTACCTTATGCTGCTACAGCTGATGGTATTTCTAAATGCTTTAAAGAATTTGGTGAAATTAGTAATGTTAGAGTAGCAACATTTGAAGATAATCAAGAGAAATGTAAAGGGTAAGTTTATATGTTATATTAGTAGATTAATAATATAATAAATAGTAATAATAAATAAATAAATAATAATAGATAATGTATAATAATAATAAATAATGATATTAATAAAATTATATTTATTTTATTTAAAATTAATAGTTTTGCTTATGTTGATTTCGCCAATATTGATTCTGCAATAAAAGCTATGAAGTCTGGAAAAAAACCAAAATTATTAGGTAGAGTTTTAAGAGTGGAATATGCTGGTGAAGATGCTACTCGTAGAGGTTATAATAAATTACATAAGAAATCTAAAGATAATCATAATAATAAGGAAAATAAAACAGCTGAACCAAAACCAATTGCTATTGCAAAATGGGATGGTGAGTTGGTTACTTTCAAAGGACAAAAAACTGTGTTTGATGATGATGATGAATAAGTTTAACTATATGTATATATATATGAAGTATAAAATAACAATGAATATTATTTTAAATATATATATATATAATATAAAAAATGTAGTTTAAAAATATTTTTTTTAATTTTAATAATTTAATTCATAAATATTTATCTATAATAGAAAGTTTAATCTTCAAAAATTTACAGAGTATATATATATTTTTATTACCATCTTCTGTTTTTTATATAATAATATATTATTATAATTTATTTATTTATTTATTTAAGTTATTTAAAAAAAAATATGTGAAATGATCTGCTCAATAAAATTAATAAATATATAAAAAATATTATTAAAAAATAAAAAATATAAAATTATTATCAATTGTTTAATATTATGATAAAAATAACTATAATTTAACAAAACAAATATAAAAAATTTTATATTTATTATGAATTATAATAATTTATTTTTCTTTATTTATTTATTTATTTATTTATTATTTTTTTATAAATATGGTTATGTAAAAATAAATATAAATATATAAGGGGTAACAAATTTAAATTGAATTTTTTTTTTTTTTTTATTTTAAAAAAAAATAAAAATAAAAATAAATATAAATAGATATAAATATATATATATATAATGAATAAATATAATGAATAATTAATATATTTATTTTATATATTATATGTTAAATAGATTGTGAATATTGTTATGAACTTGGAGAAAAAAAATTAAGAAAAAAAGGATAATAAAAAAGATATATACATTTATTTCTATTATAACAAATTACATTAAATTATTTATTTTTATTTTTTTTTATCTTTTTCTTTTTAATGGTGATGATGCTTTTTCTTTTATACTACCAAATACAGCTTCAGGTACTGATTTTTGTTCTAAATCAATATTTTTTTCTTCATCACTTTCATCATCATCATCATCATCATCATCCATATCAATTTCAATTTCTTCTGGATTAGTAACAGTTTCTTTCTTTTGTTCATTAATCATGTCACCTTCACTAGGTTTTGTTTGGGTAATTGTTGCTTTTACAAATTGTTTTCCAAATGCAAAGTTTGTTGTTTTTGAAGCTTCACCATTATTTAAAATGTTCTTTTCTAATCTTTCCATAGCATTACCAGTTTCTTCTGTTGTTGATTCATTGGATTCATTAATTATATTATTACTATTATTATTATTATTATTAGCCTTTGCTGCCATCATTTGAGCTGATATATAATGAACTTCAGTATTAAATTTAGCTTGAACTGAACGTTTAATACGAAGCATCTCTTTAAATGTATCTTCATTACCATATTTAACTTCAAAGTCATGCCAAACCTTCCAATAATTAGTATCTGCTCTTGGATCAGCAAATTGTGTTCCATAAGAAAGAATAGCACGAGCTCTATCAATTTCTCCTAATTGTGTTTCTAATTCAACAAATTCTAAAGCCATTTCCTTTGCTTCAACATTTGGTAATATTTCTATAGCTCTTTCATATATTTCTCGAGTGGCTGTAACACCATAATAAGATTTTACTTTAGCAATATAAAGTTTAAATACTTCAAAACGATCATCATCTGAAACGGCTTTAGTAGCTCTATCATATATACGCATAGCATGTTTTGTTAAACCATACTCTTCTTCTACCTTTGCAAACATTAAATAGATAGTTTTTGCAAATTTCTCTGGGCATTTATCAATAGCTTGTTCAAAGAGATCTCTTGTTCTTTCTAATTTAGTACCTTGATATCTTTTTATAAACTTAGTTAAATAAATATTCCAAATTTCATAAGCCACTGGCCAACCAAATTGGTCAATACCTCTTTCATAAATTTTAAAGCTTTCTTCATAGCATTTTTGATCTTCTAGCCATGTAGCGTAATTAATAATAATTTGAGGAGTTGCAATTTTCAATTCCATCATTCGGTCATATACAGCTCTAGTATTTTCTGCAGTACCTAAAGCTTCTTCTAAATCAATATAGTGAGCCCAAAGTTTTAAACTCTTGAAAAGACGTGCTTGTGGTGTTTCTGATTCATCAGTATAACGAACACTTAATTTCTTATGATTTGGAGGTACAGTAGCTCTTGCCATGACTTCAAGAGCTTTTTCAACATTACCTGCTTCTAATTCTACATCTGACCATTCACACCATATTTCAGCTAGTTCGTCTACCTTTTTATATGGTACTTTGGTTGCTTTTTCAAATATTGTACGCGCTGATTTAAGATCATCTGCTTCTAAATACCAATGTGCGAAACTAATCCATAAAGAACTTAATTTTCCACTTGCTTTTTTTGGATCAATAGTTTTAATGGCGTTAGTATAAGTTTGTAATACTTTATTTTGTTTGTTTGTCTTTTTCCATAATTCTACACGTTTCTCCCATTCATGTACATTATTTGGATTTTGTCTTAATAAAACATCATTAACAAGGAATGGACGTCTATCCATTAAGTTCTCAAATCTTGCCATTAATAAATCTAATTCAATTTCTTCTTCATTTTCCTCTTCATCCTCATTTTCATTACTTTCCTCGTTTAATTGTTCCATTTTCATACTTATAATTTTTTCTTCAAATTGTGAATATGCATCAAATATAAATGTAAAATCTTTTACTGTAGTAACTTTTGTCATAGCTTCTTCATATATATCTCTTGCTTTTTCAAATTCTTGTTTTAAAATCCACCATCTTGCTAAACTATTCCACAATATACCTACTTGATCTGAAAATCTTGCAATGCCTGAACGAATGATTTTTTCTACATCAAGTTGTTCTACTGTACCTATTTTATTATTAATACCAGATGTAACACCATTTGAATTTAAAATTAAAATATTTGAATTTACGCCAATTGTTTCTAATTCATCAGCATGATCACATATTAATTCACAAAGCTGAATCCAAAGTTGATATGGACTTTTACCATATTTTGATATGAATTTTGGATTTTCTACAATACCTGAAAGCATTTTAACTGCTTCAGTATATCTAGGAGGATTCATAGATAATAATAGGTATATATAATCTTCAGTATTACCTGCATCTAATTTAAGATATCTTCTCCAAATTCTAATTGCGGTTTCTCCGCCTATTCTATTTGCAAATTGTTTATATAATTCCCATATCCTTGAATGTTGTGTAATTGGTAATGCTTTTAATGCTCTGTCAAATGTACGACGTGTACGTGTTGGCTTTTGTTGAAACATTAAAAATCCGCAATAAGATGCCCATATAACAGGCATTTTATTTAATAATATTAAACTTCTTTCAAAACAATTATTAACTCTTTCCCATTCTACACTTAATAATGATACTTTAGGAATTCGATCTTGATATCCTTCTTTTTCTTTTTTATTATTTTCTTTATCTTTTTTTTCCAACAATACTGAAACTCTTAAATCCAAATATTTTTTCCATATTTTATAACTTCCTGGTAATTCCTTTAATGCTCTTTCATAAATAAAAATTTTACTTTCAAAACTATCTTCTTCTTTAAATTCTATATAACGTAACCATTTTTTTAAATGAAATGGATTTCGTATTAGATCTTCTTCAAATGGTATATCATCTAGTTTTATTAATTGTAATTGGTTTTTAATTTCATTTATTCTAGTTTGTTCCTGTTTTTCTTTTAAATTATTATGTTCTTTTAATTGCATGTTAATTATATATTATATACATTCCAAAATATTATTATTATAATATGTATATATATATTTAAATAAAAATTATTTCAAAAAAAAAAAAAAAAAAAAAATAGATTTAAATTTGCTAAATATATTAAAAATGGAAAATTATAAATTGTTATGTTATAACCTAACCATATCATAAATGTATAAAACATAAATAAAAATAACAATAAAAATAATATATATTAATTAATTATTTATTATCTACAAAACATTTATATTGAAATAGATATTAATGTATTCATAATAAAGATATTTCTTATATTTATTACTATGAATAGTTGAATAATAAATAATAAAATTATAATAAAATTATAAATAAAATTTCACTATAAAAAGCTTTCCTTATTTAAGAATTATGTAATAAGAAAAGAGTATTATCTATTGAAAAGTTTCTTTTGATTATTAATAAATTTTTATATAATAATAAATTTTTTTAAATAATTTTTGTGTAATATCAAATTTTTATTTTTTATTTCTTTATATACTGTATATATTTTATATTTTATTATTATTATATACATACAACATTATTTATTTTTAAATTGATTCGAAATTGAATGGATTTTAGAATGTAATAGGATTATAAATAATTAATTTAAAATATGATTGGATAATTTTTTAATCTTAAATGTAATGTATTGAAATTATTGTATTAATAATATATATTTTTTTTATTCCTATTTATTTTGCCATAATAAATTTTACTTAGTGAATAATTATGGTTTATTTAATACTAATTTTTTTTTGATTTATTATTTATATTATTTTAATATATATATAAACTTTAATTATTATTTTCTAAAAAAATGTTTTAATTGATTTAAATTTTAAATTTTAAATTTAAATCAATTTTATTCGTTAATATTACATATATATAAATATTTTTTTTTTTTTTTTTTTTTTTTTTTATTTTATTTATTTTAAAATATTATAATTTAATTAAAGAAATGGAACTTAATGAATCTCAGGTTACTATAGACTTCAATATTACATTTTTATTGAAATTAATTTATACATCTTATAGAATTACTATTATATAAATAAATGTTTTTGTTAGTGAAAAAATAAATAATTAAAATAATAATAGTTTCTAAAGTTGAAATTGTCAGAAGTATAAAATAAATTTTTCAATGCTTTAATATCAATCATTTAATATATTATGTTTTGTTTATGAATCATTTCATTTATTGAATAAACACAAAAAAAAACTTAATATTTAATTAAAAATATAAACTTATAAGGAATCTAATTAACAGAAATATATAGTCAATTGAAATAATTAACAATCAATAATAAATTTATAATTAATTATTAAAAATTGAACTTAAATTATTTTGATATATTTTTAAAAATTCAGTAATAAATATATTTAGTTAAAGATAATAAAAAGAAAATGGAAATTTAATTATTTATTAAGCAATTATAAATAATGAATGAAAAGAAAAACGAAATTATATAATTAATTATGCTTTTAATTTTACTCTTCATTTATATTAATAAATTTAAATATTAATAAAATATATTAACTTTCATTATTAATAGGTTAATAAAGCTACTTCAGCTTTATTAGAATTTTTTGAAAAAACAAAAAAAAATGATTTACTTGCTGACGAATCACCAGTTTGGCTTGTTTTATCAACAAAAATACCACCAGAAAATTCAAAAGTTAAACCAATAAAAATGTAATATAAATATTCTTTGTATGATTATTTAATAAATTTTTAATAAAAAATAGTATATTTTAATAATAATAATAATAATAATAATCATATTTTTTTGATAATAAAGTTAAATTAATTATTCATTATTTTGAAAATATTTTTTTTTCGTATATTTATTTATAAATAGACCACTTAAATATCCAATTTATAATAAGAATTCTGATGTCTGTTTAATTACAAAGGATCCACAATCTGAATATAAAGAAATGCTTAAAGAACAAGGAATAACAAATATCAGCAAGGTAATTTTTATTTTATATATATATTTAATATATTTAATAATTTTTAATATATATATTCATATATTATTCTTATTTTTTTTTATTATTATCTAAAATATTAATAATAATTTTTATTAATATTAATATGTTTAATAAATTTTTTTTTAATATAAAAGGTTATTGGTGTTACAAAATTAAAGAAAAAGTATAAACCATATGAAGCTAAAAGACAACTTTGTAATTCATATGATATTTTTTTAGCTGATGATCGTATTATTCCAATATTACCAAAATTAATTGGAAAATCTTTTTATGATAAAAAGAAGTAATATTTAATATAAATTACAATTATTATTATAATTAAAATAAAGCAGATTAAATAACGACTATTATAATAATAACTTAAAACATATTGTTTTTATTTTTAATTTTATTTTATGATAATATTATAATTAGGCAACCAGTCCCAATTAAATTAAAGAAAGGTATCTTATTGAAGGAAATTACTAACGTTTTGAATTCTACTTTTTATTTTGTTAATAGTGGTGGTTGCAGGTATATATTTATTTATTTATTATTATTATATATACATATATATATTTAATTTTTTAATAATTTATTACATTTTTGAATAGTAATAATTAATTTTTAATGCATTACAAATAAATAGTTCAATAAAAATAGGATTAACAAATCAAACTCCACAAGAAATTGCTGAAAATATTATGTACTCAATTAATTATATAGTTGAAAAGGTTCCAGGAAAGTGGAAAAATATTCAACGTCTCAGTATTAAAACTAATAAATCTATTGCATTACCAATATATTCTTCACTTCCAGATGAAGCGAAAAAAATTGAAATTAATCAAATAAATAAAAGTAATGAAGATGAGGAAAAAGAAGACGAAGTATTTGCTGAGCAAGAAGAAGAAGATGATGATGATGAAGAAGAAGAAGAAGAAAATGGTGATGATGATGATGATGATGACGACGAAGAAGAAGAAGATGATGATGATGAATAAATTAATTTAATTTTATAATTTAATACTTTAAATTTATTTATTTTTTTATTAATTTTTCATTTATATCCATTTTAAAAATCTAGATAAAGTAGAATTAGTTTTGTTTAAAAATATTTATCGTATATTTATTACTATATTTAATAATTTATTTTCCTTTATTTATATAATTAAATATTTAAAATAATCATAATCATAATCATAATATTAATCATAATAAATAAATAAATAAATAAATAAATGAATTAATAAAATAAAAAAATTAAAATAATAATATTATAAATATAATTATGGTCAAAATGATATAAAAATTTTTTTAATAATATGAAATTTTATTATATTGTTCTACAATAAAGAAAAACTATTTTAATGAAATTTATAAATGACACAATATTTAAATGTATTTAAGGTATTACTTTCATTTTTTTTTTAAAGAAACATAAACAATTATAATCGGATTATTATTAATTTAAGTCTCTAATACAATTTAAAAAAAAAGTATAGAATTTAATTGATAATTTTAATGTAAATGAATTGACCGTTAGAAATATTTAAATCTTCTTTTTTGCATATTTATTATACATTAATTAAAGTTAATATATAATATCTATTAAAAATAGGCTTTGTTAAAAAAAAAAAAAAAAAGATTTAAATATAATTTTTTTGGTTATAGTTAGATATTTCAATTTTGTTTTAATAAATATTTTTTAAAAAAAAATAAAATAAAAAAATATATATATATATAATTATTAAAAAATTTAATAAAAAAAATTTAACATTTCAATTAATTGTAATATATTGATTATATTTGGAAATATTGAATTTATTCATATATTATAATATTTAATTAAATAAATTTTTAATACAGAAAATTTTAAATTTTTTAATTAATTAATTTATTAATTAAATTTTAAAATATTATTATCTTGTCTTTTTAAAAAATTATACTTTTAAAAAAAGAATAACGAAAAAACTATCTTTTTCTTTTCTTTTCTTTTTTTTTTTTCTTTAAAATAATTTTTAGAATTATCGAATCTAAAAATAGTTAAAATTTTAATCGTAATTCCTTTTTATATATTGATTAAATAAATTAACAATAATTAATCAAGATGTCTATTTCTATGGCCAAAAAATTAAGTAATATATTTAATACCTTTTTTTTTCCCCTTGTTTATATTATTATTATTATTATTTATACATATAATTTAATTATTAATGTTTTATAAAACTTTTTTAATATTATTTTTTAAAAGACATTGATGAACTCGATGTAGCTGAATATGTATGCTAAATATTTATAAATGAAATAAAATAATAAAAAATAAAATAAAATAAATAAATAAATAAATAAATAAATAAATAAATAAATAACATATAAATAATAGATAAATAATAAATAAATAAATAAATAAATAAATAAATTTATTAATAAATAATAAATTTATTATCCATTTTATATATTATTATTGTATCTTGTGTATATATAATAATTTAATTTATATAAAAAATAAATTATAATAAAATTATTATTTATACATTTTTTCATTGTGTATCATTATTTTATTATTATTATTTTAAAATTTTTTTAATGATTTTTTATTTATTTTTGCTCTAAAAGTTGGAAAAATTAAATCTTAACAGCGACGAAGTTAAAAAACAATGGGGAGATGCTGGTACTAAAGTGTAAATATAATAAACAAAAATCATAAATATAATATTATTTTATTAATATTAATGCTAATGCTAATACTAATACTAATACTAATATTAATAATAATATTAATAGTGGTCTTAAAATTTGGAGAGTTGAAAACTTTAAAGTTCTTCCATGGCCAGAAAAGGATTACGGAAAATTTTACAGTGGTAAGTAAAAAATATATAATTCTATTTTTTTATTTATATTCATTATAATCTCTTAATAAAATAATAACATATTTACAAAATAATTACTTTTAATAGGTGATTCCTACATTATTTTAAATGTATGTGAAAATATATATAATATATTATCATTAGAATAGTATATTTTTTAATTATAAAATAATGATTAATTATATAATATTAGACATGGAGTACCGATGGTGAAAAGGCTTTAGGTCACGATATTCACTTCTGGCTTGGTGAAACTACCTCTCAAGTAATAAAATAATATATAGTATTAATACATATGAATAAATAAAATCAATTAATAATCAGATAAATAAATAAACAACAAGATATATTTAAAATATTTAAAAAATTATAATGAAATAAAAAATCATATATTTATTATTTTCTTTTATTATTTTCAAGGATGAAGCTGGTACTGCTGCATACAAGACTGTTGAACTTGATAACTGTAAGATTATTAATTTTTATATTGGTTTTTTTTTTAAAAAAATAAATAATTGTATTAATTATTATATTTTTAAAAATTTTTATTTAGTTTTGGGTACTGGACCAGTTCAACATCGTGAAGTAAATATTTTTTTTCTATAAATAAAATGATACATTATTTATTTTATTGTTTTTATTATTTATCATAAAAAATATTAATATAATTGATATTAATATATAGCTTCAAGGTTATGAATCGGAACTCTTCCTTTCATATTTTAAGCAATTTGTTATTCTTAGTGGTGGTGTTGACAGTGGTTTTAATATTGTTAAACCAGTTGAATATAAACCACAACTTTTCCATATTAAGTCTGTTAATAATACTTTAACCGTCACTTCCGTTCCAATATCTTCTGATTCACTTAACACTGGTGACGTATTTGTTTTAGATCAAGGTCTCAAAATTTATCAATGGAATGGATGTAAAGCCGCTGGTTCTGAAAAACATAAAGCTATGGAATTTACTTCAAGTTTAAAGAGTGAACGTAGTGGAAAACCAGAAGTTGTTGTTTTTGGTAAAGATATTTGAATATATATTATTATTATTATTTGATAATAAATACTTAGTATTAATAAACTATATAAAATTATATAATATATATATAAAAGACCAAGATGACAGTGATGCCACTCCATTCTGGGATGGTATTGGTGGAAAAGGTACTATCAAGGATGAACCATCTGTTAATAGATTTGAGAAGGTATAATTATTTTATTAATATATGTTATAATAATAATAATGATGATGATGATGATGATGATAATAATAATAATAATAATAATAATAATAATAATAATAATAATAATAATAATAATAATAATAATAATAATAATAATAATAATAATAATAATAATAATAATAATAATAATAATAATAATAATAATAATAATAATTCTGTAATAATTTAAAATAGGTTGCTGGTGATAAGATTCTTATAAGGTAAAATATAATTAATCAAAACTATAATAATAATATATGTAAATTAACATATATATATTTATAAAAAAAAAAAAAAAAGACTTTCAAATGCTTCTGGAACAATGGAATTTAAAGAAGAAGCCAAAAATAATATTAGTTTATCTATGTTAGATACTAATGATATCTTTATTGTTGATGTTGCATCTGAAGGTTAGTCTCTTTTATAATAAAAATAATACTAATATTAATGGTATAGTATTATTATTATTAATATATTTTTATTTTTTTTTATTTATAATTAATAATTAAGTTTTTGTTTGGATCGGTGCTAAATCCAACGTTAATGAGAAGTCAGCTGCTTTCAAATATGCTATGGTAAATAAAGTTTATATTAAAAAGATTTAATATAATAAAAGTATTAATATTAATAATATTTTATATATTTATATTTTAAAATAGGATTATGTCAAGAAAACTGGTAAAAAATCTTATACTCAAATTACCAGAGTTGTTGAAGGAAACGAAAATGCTAGTTTTAAGTCATACTTCAATTAAAACTGATAATATTAGAATTAATGGTTATATAATACAATCAAAATATAAAAAATAATTTTCTTCTTTTTTTTTCTTTGAAAAAAAAAGATATAATATTAAAAATTTATGAAAAAATAGTTTTTGAAGAAAATTAAAAAAAAAAAGAATAAATAAAAAAAAAATGAAAGAGTAATTTTTGAAGCAAATTAAAATATAAATAAATAAATAAATAAAAAATAAAATGAAAAAATAATTTTTGAAGCAAATAAATAAACAAATAAATAAATAAAAAAAAAAAAAAAAAAAAAAAAAAAAAAAAAAAAAAAAAAAAAAAAAGAATAAATAAAAAAATAAAATAAGGAATTAATATAATCCTAAATAAAATTAATAATATATAATAATAAAAGTTAGCAATAAATAAAAAAACAAATAAAAATAATAAAAAAATGTAAAAGTATAAAATAATTTTAATAAAAATGAATTTTTAAAAGCATTTACTTTTATATAAAAAGTATTTTTATTTTTATTTTCTAATAAATTATTAATATTGTGTATATTAAACTTTTGTATTGTTTTTAATATTTAATAAAATTTTTTCAACATTTATTATATAACTTAAAATTATTAAATTTTAATATATATAAAATGTTTAATAATTATGATAATTAATTAAAAATAATTTAAATTAAGCTTTTTATATTTTCATCAGCAGCATTTTTTTCAAAATAATCATTTTAATGTAAAAGTAAACAATTTAACAAGTAAAAGTTAAATATTCTTGACTATATATACATTTAGAATAAATTTAAAATTATTTCATTTAAAAATATAATATTAAAATATAACTATAGTTATATAAATACATTATTTATAAAAAATTATAAATTGAAGAAAAATATAAAACCAAAATGATAACAAATAATGAAATAAAATCAGAAATTGATAAATTACCTTTATCTCAAGAACTTTTACAATATTATAAAGATAAATTAGGTAAAAACATAACTATATAAATAAGTATAATAATTAAAATGGTACTATTAATGATAGAATAATTATAATAATAAAATTATAACATACATAGTAATATATTAAATATATGTATTTATAATACATTTATTTAATATATTAATATATCAGAAAGTTTTGAAAAAGATTATGAACAAGCAATAAAATTAATGGATGGTTGTCGAGTATCCCACGAAGAATATTTTAATTTAACACGAGAATTACAAAAAAAAACTAAAGAAGTAACAAATTTACAAAAACTATTAAGTGATGCTCAACTAGCAATTTTTGATGAAAGAAAGCAACTATTAAAAGTTCTAGCTGAAAATGATGAATTAAAAAGTAATAATATATATTAATTTTTATTTATTAATTTAAAAATAAATATGATAATATTTTTTTATTTAATATATAATATTATTAATTATCATTAAAGTACAAGAAGTTAAAGACCGAAGAAAAATTAGATACTTATTAGGATTAGTTGATACAACTGATGAAATTACATATTTTAAAAAAGGTTTTTATAAAAAATTTTTAAAAAATAATAAAGACGAAAACCATGATATGTTAAATTATATTGGTAATGGTAATTCTGAAAAAGATAATATAAAAACAAATAAAGTTGCTGTTAAAGTTGAAGGAAAACAAAATAATAATAAAGGAGTTAACGGAATTATGGATGAGGTAATATATAAATAAATAAATAAATTATAAATTATATAAAAACTAATAATCATTTAAATATATATTATATATATTTAAAATATATGATTCATAAAATTTATGATTATTTGAATAAAAAGGAGGTTGTATTTGACAATGAAACTATTTATATAGTAAACGATGAAATTGAAGGACTACGATTAACAATATCTTCATTAAAAGCTCAACTTGAAGAACAAGTAAAGAAAAAGTATTAATGAATATTAATAAAAATTAAATTAATATTAATAATTATATAAATTATATAAATTTTATAAATTGTATATATTTTTATATTCAAATTTTAGAAAAAGGAGAACAAAAAACATATAGAAGGTTTTAAAAAAGATAGACAGTTTAGAATAAATGAAAATGAAAGTCAACAACAATATTATTTCGAACAAATTATATCATTAACTGAAAAAATCAATAAATTACGTTCAATATGTCGTGAAAACACAAAAGGTTTTATTAAATTTTATTTATATATTAAAAATGAACTTAAAAAAAATTTAATTGAATACATTATTAATATTTGTTTTTTTATTATTATATCAAAATCAATAAATATAAATAAATAAAATTATAATAATAATAAAAAATAAAAAAATAAAAAATAAAAAAAAGAATTAATTCAAACTAAAAGCAATGCTAAAATATTAGATAGAAAATCAAAATGTCAACTTGCTCAATATGCAGAAGATATGAAAATATTAAAAGGTTGTTTTTCTGAGCAGAAAGATAAATGTGACGATCTAAAAAAAGTAACTTATATTAATACTAATACTATTAACAATAATTATATATATTTTTATTATTGTTATAAATAATTGTTTTATTAAATATAATCATTATATAATACATTTAACAAAATAGAACTTGGAAATAAAATTTTCAAAAAAGAATGATGATATGATAAATAATTTAAGAAAACAATTAGGAAAATATGAAGAAGAACTTAGATTAGAAAAATCAAAAAATCAAAATATTGATGAAAAATATAAAAAACAAATTGAATCACTAAATAACAAAATAAAAAAAATTAATTCCAATTATAAAGCTCTTAAAAAAAGAAGGGATTATGAAATTGAAGGTTTCACCAATGATATATTAAGGCTAAGAAAACAATTAAAAACTCTTGAAAATCATCTTGTTAATTCAGAAACACCAATGGATAAAGAAATAGAATTACTTAATATTGGTAAATGAAATTATATTATACAAATATATATATATATATGTTATAGTATTTTTAATATAAACTTCTAAATATTGGTATATCGTAATATATTATAATATATATTATAATTCTTTGTTTAAAATAGCTCGAAATACAGGAAAACGTGCAGAAAAAATGACTGAAGAAATAAATAGATATAAGGTTAAATAATAATTTTTGTAATATATATCAATGAAAATAATTGTACTAATTCTATTTCTTTTTTTTTTTTTTTTTTTTTTATTTTTTTATTTATAATATTATTAGAAAAAAATAATAAATATTGAAAAGCAAATTCATACCCTTGCTTTTTAGAAAAAATATAAATATAAAATATATTATAAAATATTATAAATATTTCAAAAAGAAAATAATAATAATAATAATAATAATATATATATATATATACCCACATTAAATAATTAAACATTTATAGATTAAAAAGTGATAAGATTAGAATAATATAATTATTATTATAACTAATAATTATACAAATTTTTATTATTTTATTTATTTATATATAATTTATATATACAATTATATAACTATTATAATTTTTAAAAAAAAAGAAAAAAAAAAATAAACGGATTTTTATTGATGTTATTACATTTACAATTATGATATATATAAATTTAAAAATGATGTACTTAAAATTCGATAAAAACATTAAGTATTAAATTATAATATGAATAAAATACACATAATAGATTAATACTAAATTATTTGATAATATTTTATTAAATTTATGACTATTTATCTTCTTATTTAATATTAATAATTAATTAAAACTTAATTAATTTTAATTTCATTGGAAAGTTTAGCAAGACGATTAATAATAGAAATAGGATCTTTAAGAATTTCATTCTGAGCTAATTCAGATATATCCGATGAGTTATTGTTTTGTTGTTGTTCGCCATTATCATTTTCATTAAATACTTCCATATGAACAACTCCATTTTCTTGGTCTTTTTTCATATAATTTATCTTTTCGTTAATAAGTCTATCTTTTAATTCTTGATATCTATAAATAAATTTCTTATAAAGAGATTCGGCTTCTCCAAGGATTGGTTCAACTTTAATATGAGTTGATAAATTATTAATATACTATTTAATGATTATAAGTATTTACAATAATAAAAATAATAATTTGTTATTATATAATAGAAAATTTTATAATAATATTATTATTATTAATAAAATATAATATAGTTTTGTTAAAATAATAATTAAAAAAAAAAAAAAATTGAAACATTATTCTACAATAAATATTAAATAATTAGAAAATATATATATAAGAAAAATACCTTCAATGTATCATCAAATGATTCTAATCCAAAAAGTTGAGCTTTATTCTCCTTTAAGATAGCAACTGCAATGAATAATTGATAATAATCAGATTTCTTTTGAGCCCACATAGTTTCCCATACTCTCATACAATCATAAAAGTCAAATTCTCTTTTAAATATAACCAATAACCATCTAAAACAGAAGAATAGATGAAGACAATTTAATTTTTCTGTATATATATTAAAAAAATAAGTAAGCAAATAGTAATCACATTTTTTATAGATTAATAATAAATATTGGTTATATAAACACTATATATTATTAAATAAATAAATTAAAAAATACCAAAATGTTCATATAATTCAATATCCAAAAGTCTTATTAAATCTAATAATAATGAAAGTTGATTTTTCATTTCTTCTTGATTTCTATGGAAATTGTTTTTCTGTATTAATATTTAATAATTATATTATCATTTTAATATTAATATTATTTATAATAAATTTATAATATATTTAAATGGAAGGTGTAATTTATATTAAAAAGTTCTTATAATTTGTTTATTTTATGTATTACTAACATATTTTTCCATAAATTCATTAAAACACCAAAAAGTATCTGATTCACTTCTGAAGACTCCAAGTATTGGAGCAAGTAAATCTGACATACCTTGAACATACCCTGTTAAGAAAATAATTAAAATAATAAATATATGATAAATTATAGTAAGAAAAAAAAAAATATTGATTATAACTAGAGTATTTATTAATAATATTATTTTACCATTATCATTTTCCAAGAAAGTATAAGTTACTAAGATATCTCTTAATAATTCTAAATTAGAATTCCAACCAGCTTCAGAAGTATCCGTCTCAATATTTTCATAAATAACAGGTTTATCAGATGATAAATTATCTGAACTATTAGAATACATTGGGATAGTTCTATCAGTTCTTAATACATCTTTTTCTACATATATATATATAAAGCAAAAATTGTCAATATAATTAAAATAACAAAATTATTATTATTATTATTATTATTATTATTATTATTATTATTATTATTATTATTATTATTATTATTATTATTATTATTATTATTATTATTATTATTATTATTATTATTATTATTATTATTATTATTATTATTATTATTATTATTATTATTATTATTATTATTATTATTATTATTATTATTATTATTATAGTTACCAATACGATATTTTCTATCCATAATCCTCTTATAGATATCACTTTCAAAACGTTCGTCACCTGCATTTGCGTTTTGAGGAGATTCTTCTGATTCATTTTCAACAGGTGATGAAGGGCCATTTTCTAAGATTTTTTTCCATTGTTCTTTTAAACTATCATAGGATTGTTTTAATGTTAAGTTAATTTCTTTACGTTTTTCTTCGGTAGAATCCCATGGGAAAATATTTAATAAATATCTAAATAAATTATAATATTAATTTTTTTTCGAACAAAAGAAAAAAATAATAATAATAATATTAATAAAATAAAACAAAATGAATAAATATTACTTCCAAGCATCCATTCTTATATCATTTTCAAGGCCCTGGTATTTAATTAAATTTTCAAATAAAAAATAAATATATTTAATTAATAATTAGTTAAAAATTGGAATATAATATATTTAATTAATAATTAGTTAAAAATTGGAATATAATATAATTTTATAAAATATATAAATAAATTGAAATAAATAAAAACAACAAATAATTAAAACTAAAATTTACAGAACGATATATAATATCCCTAAGTTCTTCTTCAGTTTTAGTTAATTTTCCTTCATTATCATAGAATGTAACCCACTGTTCTGCAGTAATTGGATTACCAGTACGAGTATTATTAAAGTCGGGCATTTCTATATTTTGCCATTCATTATCTTCTTCGTTAGTAGATGGATTGAAAAGTATTTCTTGTTCATCATGCTATATTTTTATAAAAAAGTAAAAAAAATTATATTAATTAAATATTTATTAATTATTTTTACATTTTTAATTATTAATTTTTTATTATTTTGTTTTTATATATATTTAAATATAAATTTATTAAATTTTTAATCAATATACTTACTTCTATGCTTTTAATAATTTCAGTAATATATTGTTCTTCATGCCATTCAGTTTCTTGATTTAATTTTTGATAATGATTGTAATTTCCAAGATTTATAGTTTGGTTAATAGCATTTAGAGCTTTTTCTTGCATTTCTTTACTCATTAATCTTAAATACTGTCTTGCAGCATCATATTCGTCACAAATATTTTTAACTTCTTCTTTGGACAATATAGAATTAACAAATGACTTTGGTAAAAGAGGAACAAGTGGTTTAGAAACTGGAGCTCCAAGGATGTGTGCTAATTAATAAATAAAATGAATATGATAAAAATTTAATTTTATTTCTATATATATATATATATATTATAAGATATTATAAGAATAAATTACCAGCAGCTTCTTTTCCTTTTTGAGTGACCTTGGAAAATTTTAATAAAAGATTAAATTTAGCATCTTCTATAAATTTCCCTAAATCCGTTGATTCTGGTTCTTGATTTTTTCCAATTAATGTGCTTGATTCATCAATTTCTTCATTTTCATCACATACTTTATAAATTTTCGAACCAGTATCATTTATGGTTCTAATTTGAAAAAAAAGGAAAATAATGTAAATTATATATTTTTAATTAAACAAAATAGAATAGATAAAATTAATAAAATAATAAATAAATAAATAAATAAATAAATAAATAAATAAATAAATAAATAAATAAATCCAAAATTTATCACTTTTATATTAATACATTACCTATAAACATTTTTGCCTAAAATCGAAAACCATGAAGCTAATTGAGTATAAACATCAATATCTTCCTCAAATTGCTTTTTTTGGATAAAAAATGTTGGTAAATATAATTCATTCTTTAATTGTAATACAATACCAACATACCATTCAGTTGGAACTGTAGTACCAAAAGAAGCAATTTCATTTAATGGAGCAGAAATTGAATTTTTTATTAATTCTTCATCATATGTAACAAAATAACCATTCTCTGAATCAGGTAAAATAACCTCTAAATGATTTAAGCATTTAAAATATATTGGGTTAATATCTTAAAAATAATTAAAGAAAACATTATTATTTACTAAATAAAGACCTTTAGAATTTTCGACTTCTCTATATATATTCATATCTTTTTCTGAAATTTTATCTTCAGACATCCATGAAAATACATATTGTTTCTGGGACTAAAATATGAGAAATAAAATATACATGTGTATAATATATATATGGAAAAGATTATCAGAAAAAATATAAAAAAAAAAAATAAAAAGAAAATAAAATAAAAGTAATTTAAAGAATTACCTCTTCGAATGTACATAAAACACCGGGAAGACAAACATCATCATTAAATTGAATAAAGACATTAGTTCTAGAATAAAGTAAACGAACTTTTGATTCACTCTTTAAAAAATATATATATTACATTTTAAAATTATATTAATAATATTGAAAATTTCTATACTTTAATGATTTTATTTGCAAATTACTATTTAAATAATAAATAAAATAGCAATTACCATTGTCTTTACAAATAGAATTATCTAAAAAAAAAATGGCTTTGAACTTGATGGAATATAATATATTATTAACACCTCTTTTCTACTATTAAATATTGAATATAATTTTATTATTATAAAATAAGCAATTTAACAGAATATAATTACTTTATTTATAATACAAAAGTAATAAAGTATGAACAGTATATTTTTATGATATTTTTTTTATATGTTATATATATTTTTATATAAATGTAATACAATAATTATTATATATAATAATATAAAAAAAAAATATAAAAAAAAAAAAAGAGAGAGAGAAAGAAAATAAAAAAGAAAAACGAACAATAATGAATAAAGAATAAAGAATAAAAAATGATATAAAAAATAAATAATACCTTTTATTACAATAATAAAGTTTAGTGACCTTTTTTGTAAAAAATTATATAATTAAAAAAAAGAATGTTCAAATTTTAATTAAAATTCTATTTAAATATAATTTTAATTATTAGTAATACATATGAAATACATATGATATATTTGTTTACATAAAATAATGTAAATTTTTAATATATTTTAATATATTTTTATGTAAAAAAAACTATACATTAAAAGCAAATCATTAATTAATAATTAAAATGCCTTTTTTTTTTATTATGTTATTATAATATATAAGTAATTAATATGAATAGAAGGAGTAGAAATGAATTTGGAAGTACAACAGGAAAGAATTTCAAATATAATGGTTCCTGGAAAAGAAAAAGATCGAATATAAATGGAAAAAATTTAGGAGATAAAGTAGTAAGAACTGAAGACTTTTCAGCATTAGAAAAAAGATTTGAAGAAATTAGAATTAAAGATGAAATTGATGAAAAATTAGGAAGAATTAAATATATAGAAGGACCAGAAAGAATTGGATGGTTAACTAATATACAACCTGTAAAAATAATTTTTTTATTATATTTAAAATTTAGTTAATATTAAAAAAATTTTGGAATTAGAATGAATAAAAGAATTAGGAAAAGCAAATATTATTTAATTCAATACTATTTTAAATTTTCAAATTTTCATTTTAAAATTTTCATTTTTTAATTTTCATTTTCAAATTTTCATTTTTTAATTTTCATTTTTTAATTTTCATTTTTTAATTTTCATTTTTTAATTTTCATTTTTTAATTTCCATTTTTAAATTTCCATTTTTAAATTTTCATTTTAAAATTTCCATTTTTAAATTTTCATTTTAAAATTTTCTTTTCTAAATTTTCATTTTCAATTTGCATGTTTAAGTTTTCAATTTTTAATTTTCAATTTTTAATTTTCAATTTTTAATTTTCAATTTTTAATTTTCAATTTTCACTTTTCAATTTTCACTTTTCACTTTTCACTTTTCAATTTTCACTTTTCACTTTTC
The DNA here is from genome assembly GCA_002104895.1 of Anaeromyces robustus. Lineage (NCBI taxonomy): Eukaryota > Fungi > Neocallimastigomycota > Neocallimastigomycetes > Neocallimastigales > Neocallimastigaceae > Anaeromyces > Anaeromyces robustus. The sequence continues at coordinate 17,828 of MCFG01000007.1, read as the reverse complement.
ACTTTTCAATTTTCACTTTTCACTTTTCACTTTTCACTTTTCACTTTTCACTTTTCAATTTTCAGTTTTCACTTTTCAATTTTCACTTTTCACTTTTCATTTTACAAATTTACAAATTTACAATTTAATTTTTAATTTTTATTTTTTTTTATAGTTTAATACAAAAAATTTAAAAAATTTAAAAGTTTTAGATATAATTTTCATTTTTCAAATATGTTTAATGTTTTAGTTTCTTTTTTAACGTTGTAATTTCTTTATAATTTTTCCAGTTATTAATTCTTTTTTTCTTTTTATACTTACTATCCTTATTATTATTTTAATTTGTTTAATTTTTATTTTATTTTCCATTTATATTTAAAACATATATATATAAATATTATTAATTATCTGTTCATTATTAAATTAATGTAATATATTTGTACTTTGAATCATTTTTTTCTTTCTTATTTATATATATAAATAGACATTAGTTAAAAGTAATGACTGGCCTTCTGGTAAAGCTGGTGTTGATTTATTCTTTTTGGAAGAGGATGGTCAAACATTTAAAACTACAGTACTATATGAACCATATTTTTATATTATGTGTAAGAAAAACACAGAATTCGAGGTGGAAGAGTTTTTAAAAAGAAGATATGAAAATTTAATTTCGAAATTTGAAAGGATTGAAAAAGATGATTTAGACATGGTAAGATATTAGCTTTATTAATACTAATATATTTAATAAAAGTATTATGGTATCAAGATTTTAATAATATATACAATTATGTTATAATTATATAATAAAGCCAAATCATCTTCTTGGTGTAATGAGAACAGTTGTTCAATTAAAATTCCGAAATGTTAAAGATTTATTAACTGTAAGAAAATTTATATTACAAGTTGTAACAAGAAATAAGAAAAATATGGAAATAACAAATGCTTATTCAGAAATTAAAATGTAATAAGGATATATTTAATATAATGATATAATATTTAAAAAAATAATATATTTAACTAATCTTTTTTTTCTCCACAGTGATAATGATAATGAATTAAATCTTAATACAAAAAGTACAAACGATATTGTCAACAATATTATCGATATAAGAGAATATGATGTTCCATATTATATTCGTGTTGCTATTGATAATAGTACGTCATATCACATGTCATAGTAAATATATTATAATAAAGTATTTTTTATTAATACGTATTACTTTACTATATATATAATATTTTAAGATTTTCGTGTAGGATGTTGGTATACAGTTAAAGCAGAATTTAATCAAATAACAATTACACCAAATACAGATATAGTTTTACCAGCAGAACCTGTTGTTTTGGCATTTGATATTGAAACAACAAAATCACCATTAAAATTCCCAGATTCTTCTATTGATTTAGTTATGATGATTTCATATATGATTGATGGACAAGTAATATAATTTATTATAATTTTTAATAACATTAAATAATTGTACTTACATTTTTGATATATATATATTTTAATGTCAATATTTACAATAAAAGGGTTTTCTTATTACAAATAGAGAAATTGTATCAGAAGATATTCTTGATTTCGAATATACCCCAAAACCTGAATATGAAGGACCATTTATCATTTTTAATGAAAAAGATGAAGTATGAATTATATTATATTAAAAATATTATTAATATAATAACTAATTATATATATGTTTTATCAATTATGTATTTAAAGGCTGCTCTATTAAATAGATTTTTTGAACATATTATTGAAGTTAAGCCTTCAGTTTTTGTAACTTATAATGGTGACAATTTTGACTGGCCATTTATCGAAGCAAGAGCAAAACATAATGGAATTGATATGTATAAAGTAAATTATATTATTTAATTCATTTAATCTACTTTATGATCTGGTTAAATTTTTTCTTAATAAATAACAAAATATTATATTGTTTTAATAAAATTACAGGAAATTGGATTCTACAAAGATGAAAGTGTTGGCTGTTATAGATCGTCATATGCTGTTCACATGGATTGTCTATGTTGGGTAAAACGTGATAGTTATCTTCCAGTCGGAAGTCATGGTTTAAAGGTAATGATTAATTAATTCTATAAGTTAGATATAAAAAAATTAATAATATTAATCAAATAAATATAAATTAGGCTGTAACTACAGCTAAATTAGGATATAATCCAATGGAAATTGATCCAGAAGACATGACAAGGTTTGTATATATAGAATAATTGATAATCAATTAAATTGGTATATAATATTAATATTTTTTATTGATATTTATTAAAAATTCAATTAATTATATAGATTTGCTATTGAGCAGCCTCAAACCCTATCACAATATTCTGTATCTGATGCTGTAGCTACATACTATTTATATATGAAGTATGTACATCCATTTATTTTCTCTCTTTGTAACATTATTCCATTATGTCCAGATGAAGTTTTAAGAAAAGGTTCAGGAACATTGTGTGAATCATTACTTATGGTACAAGCTTATTTAGCTGGTGTAATTATGCCTAATAAGCATATTGATCCAGATATAAAGATGTATGAAGGGCATTTACTAGATACAGAAACATATGTTGGTGGTCATGTTGAAGCATTAGAAGCTGGTGTATTTAGAAGTGATTTACCGACCGATTTTAACTTAGATATTACTGCTATTGATAAAGTAATTTTTTTATATGTAATATTAAAATTATAAATTTTTTATTAACTAATAATTCATATATTAAAATAAAAAATGTTTAGTTATTAAACGAATTGGATAAAGCTTTAAAATTTAGTATAGAAGTTGAAGGAAAACAGTCAATGGATGACGTTTTAAATTTAGAAGAGGTATAATAAATATTTCGTCATATATATAGTGTTAAATAAATTTATAACTAATTATAAAAAAAAAATAATTAATAATACATAAACTATAATTATTTAATAAATGTTTAATATTATTGAATTATTTTTAAACTATTAATATACAGATAAGAGAAGATATTTATAATAAATTAATAAATTTAAAAAAAAATCCAATAAGAAAAGAAACACCATTAATTTATCACTTAGATGTAGGTGCTATGTATCCAAATATTATTTTGACCAATCGTCTTCAGCCTGATGCCATTGTCACAGAAAAAGATTGTGCCTCATGTGACTTTAATCAAAATGGTTCAAATTGTCAAAGAAGAATGCAGTGGTGTTGGCGTGGTGAATGCTATCCTGGTACAAGAGCTGAATATAATATGATAAAGTCCCAACTTATGACAGAAAAATTTCCATCAAAAGTAAAAGGAGGTCAACCAAGAGATTTTTCACAATTATCTTCATCAGAACAAGCCACATTAATTCATAAACGTTTAGGTGATTACTGTCAAAAAGTTTATAAAAGAAAAAAAGAAACAAAACTTGTGGAGCGTGAATCCATTGTTTGTCAGCGTGAGCATCCGTTTTATGTTAACACTGTAAGAAATTTCCGTGATCGTCGTTATGAATATAAGGGATTATTAAAAAAAGCAAAAAGAACTTTGTCAAATGCTGTGAAATCTGGAAATAATTCTGAAATAGAGAAAGCAAAAAAAATGGTTGTTCTGTATGATTCACTTCAATTAGCTCACAAATGTATTTTAAATTCATTTTATGGTTATGTTATGAGAAAAGGTTCAAGATGGTATTCGATGGAAATGGCTGGTGTAGTATGTTATACTGGTTCCCATATTATTCAAATGGCACGACAATTAGTTGAAAGAATTGGTCGTCCATTAGAATTAGATACTGATGGTATTTGGTGTATCCTACCAAAATCTTTTCCTGAAAATTATATATTTAAATTTAAAAATGATAAAGTACATTATTTATCCTATCCTTGTGTTATGTTAAACCACTTAGTACATGATAATTATACCAACCATCAATATCAAACATTAGTTGACGAAAATACTTATGAATATCATACTAAAAGTGAAAATAGTATTTTCTTTGAAGTTGACGGACCATATTATGCTATGATTCTTCCATCATCGACACAAGAAGATAAATTATTAAAAAAACGTTATGCAGTATTCAATCCAAATGGATCTTTAGCAGAATTAAAAGGTTTTGAAGTCAAAAGACGTGGTGAATTAAAACTAATTAAAATTTTCCAAAAATCACTTTTTAGTAATTTTTTGAAAGGTAATACTTTGGAAGAATGTTATGCATCTGTTGCCAAAGTAGCTGATCAGTGGCTTGATTTATTATTTAGTAAAGGCAAAGATGTCGGAGACGATGAATTATTTGAATTAATTTCTGAAAATAGAAGTATGAGTAAATCATTAGAAGAGTATGGTAGTCAAAAATCTACATCTATTAGTACTGCAAAGCGTTTAGCAGAATTCCTTGGAGATCAAATGGTGAAGGACAAAGGTTTGGCATGTAAATTTATTATTTCCGCCAAACCAGCAGGTTATGCTGTCAGTGAAAGAGCTATACCCGTAGCTATATTCCAAGCTGAACCAAGTGTGAAAAAATATTTCCTAAGACGCTGGTTAAAAGACAGTAATCTACAAGATTTTGATATAAGATCAATTTTAGATTGGCAATATTATCTAGAAAGATTTGGATCAGTTATTCAAAAATTAATAACAATTCCAGCTGCTATGCAAAAAGTTCGTAATCCTGTACCTCGTATTCATTATCCTGAATGGTTATTTAAACGTTTAGTTACAAGAGACGATAAATTAAAGCAACATCATATTACGGATATGTTCCAAATAAAATCTAAAACTAATGATAAAGAATTAATAAACGGAAACAATATAAATAATTCAGAAAATAGCAATGATAATATTAAATCGCAAGCTGATTTAATTGATGACATGGAGGATATGATTATTGATGAAAATAGTAATAAAAATATTGGCAGACCAAAATTAACACCAGTAGTAAATAAAAAGTTAGTTTCTAAGAAAAGAAAATCGAATGAAGTAAATGAAGATAATATGGCAATTGATAAAGAAGAAGTAAATGATGATACAGAAGATTTAGGAGAAATGTCGGATATGAATGTAGATTATCAAGCATGGCTTGAATATATGAAAAAAAAATGGAAAAGACAAAGAATAAATAGATTAAAAAGAAGAAAATTACAAGAGACACATGGTAAAATTTTCAATAGATCTTTAAATGCAGGTGCTTTATCATCTTTATTCCAAAAGCAAACTGATATAGTGGTGTCCAATTGTTGGGAAATTTTAAGTGTAACAGAAAGTGACAAACCAGGAGAATTTCGCTTATGGGTTTTGGTTGATGATAAAATACAAATGATTAAGTTACTGGTTCCAAGAGTTTTTTATGTAAATAGTAAAACCCCATATACAGGTGATGAAATTTCATCTGGAGGCTTTGAAGTTGACGAAAATGGACATTCAATTGAAAATTTATATAGTGTTAAAAAAGTTAATAAAATTTTACCTCGTTCCCATAAAAATTTATATCTATATGAATTTCAAATGCCTGAAATTGTCTATAAAGAAAATATGAAAGTTATTTCTAGTTTTATTAGTCATCCATCTATTGAAGGGGTATACGAAACCCAAATACCTTTATTATATAGAGTATTAATAGATATTGGTTGTATAACACGTGTAAATCGTTCCATGGTAAGAAATATTGATAAAGGTATTTCTATGGAGTATCTTCAACCAGAAGATGTATCAAAAAAACCTTATTTAAATGATAAAGATGCTCTAGAGTATATATTTTTATATCATTCTTATGCTGATAGTCGTCATGTATTCTGTTTATATACTACAGATTCAACAAAAGCACATATTAATATAGTAGACGTCTCCCAGTTAAATCAAATGCCAAATATGAATAGATTATATACTGAAAAACGTAATGACAAAATTAGATCTGGTGAAATTAATGAAAATAATATATTTAAATATCATGAAACAATTGAATGGCAATCAGAAATATATTCAGAAAAAGAAAAAGCATTTCAAAATATTCAAAAAATTCTTTCTAAATATCAGGAAGAAAGACATAAACCAACAGTATTAATAATTCAATCTTTTTTAAATCAGCAACAACTCTCAGAAAATATTCCAAGTATTAATGACTTTCCAGTTGTCTATATTTCTTCTTATAAACGTGATAATCAATTTCCAGCCTTAGACTGGCAAAGACCAATATGTAGAAGAATCATTTCACACTTATTTAATGTTAATGGTTGGCTTACAGAACGTATTGCTTTGGCTAGATATGCAGATATACCATTTTGTAATATTGAAAATGATTATCCTTTATTTATTGCAGATATTTTCTTCTCTAGAAGACTTCAAAGAGAAGGTATGCTTTTATGGTATTCACCATCCAGTAAACCAGATTTAGGTAGTCGTGAAGATGATGAAAATTATAATTCAATTGAAGAAATAGAAAACTTTGAAGTTAATATCCCCGGTATGTATGATCAAATTAGTATGGAAATAGATTTAATAAATTTAGCTGTTAATACAATTCAACAAGCCAATATAATTAATGAAATTGAAGGAGGTGGTAGTATTGGTTTTGAAAGTTCTATGGCACAACATACTTTGAATGATCATATGGCAATGATTGCAAATAAAAATCTTAATGATCCTAATATTTTAATGAATAAAATTGAAAACGGAGGTAACAATGATGGAAATGATCCAGATAACATAAAAAGGGAAACCTTACAAACATCAATGATTCAAATTATGGATGAAAATGCAATTTCTGCTCAAACTTTTAAATTATTCCGTACCTTAATTATTTCATGGAATAATGAAGTACGTGATAAAAAGAATAGATTTGCTGATATGATGATAGAACATTTTTATCGCTGGATTACAAGTCCAAATTCAAAATTATACGATCCTGCACTTTTTAACTTAATTCATGGTATTATGAAAAAGGTATTTATGCAACTTTTAGCAGAATTTCGTAATCTAGGGTTAAAAATTATATATGCTAATTTTAGAAAAATTATAGTCATGTCACCAAAAGTTAGTGTTGCTAATGCTGTTAATCATATGAATTATGTTATTAGAACTATCATTACAAAACAGCTTTTTAGCGGACTAGAATTGAATCCAACCCAATGTTGGGATACATTAATATGGATGGATTATGCAAATTATGGAGGTATTACTAGTTTATCACCAAATGCCACTTTAGATGTAGTAATGAATAAACAATTAAGAGCTCAATGTATTGTATCACAATGGAATATCAAAAAATATTTACCAGTAGCATATCAAATATTATTCGATCGTTATTTTTCTGAGTATCTTTTTTCTATTAGTATGGCAAAAACTAAGCAAAAATATAATGTAGAGAATGATGAAATAATAGCAAATAATAATACTAATAAGGAAGGGCAGAAAAAGAATACTCTTAAAGAGGATACTGACTATAAACGAAAATTAATTAGTACAGTATTAACAAGAGCATTGTTAGAAGAAGTTAGCACGATTCACGAAAAATATCAAACTAGTCATGATACTGAAGATGCTATTCTTTATGAATTTCCAGAACCCCCAGGTGCCTATTTAAAAAGAGATAATGCTACTTTAGAATTTATAAAATATTTCTGTCATGTTCTTTCACTTGATAAATCTGTAGAGTATTCTGTAAGAGTGTTAAAACGTAATCTTTTAGAACTTATTCATATTCGTGAATTTAGTGAGGAAGCTAAATTTAAAAATCCATGTACCTCCTTTAAATTAGGACAAGTTATTTGTGAATATTGTAATTACTGTCGTGATATTGATCTTTGTAGAGAAAATGATGAATCTGATAACACTAAAGACTATAATGCAATTATTGTTAAATTGAAAAATCAATATAACGAAAATCATAACGATGAAAATAAAATGAGTAATGGAAATAAAAACACTACAAATTCCTTAAATCAAAGTAATAATAAAAAAAGAAATATTAATAATTCAACTACGAATACAAATATAACTTTCTGGAGTTGTCCAGGATGTAAAATGGAATATGATCTAAGAATTATTGAAGATCGTTTATTAGAAATTGTTCAAAATAAAGCCATGGCATATCAACTTCAAGATTTAGTTTGTAAAAAATGTCGAAATATAAAAGGAGATAATATTTCTGCAAAATGTCATTGTGGGGGTGAATACAAATTATATATGGATTATGATGAATTCATGATTCAATTAAATACTTTTAAACACATTGCTCAATATTATAATATGAAAGTCTTAAATGAAATTATTAATAATATATTAATTATTAATTCTCAATAAATAAATTAAAAATTTATTTATTAATAAATCTAATTATTCAAATTATATTCATAATACCCTTACATAATAATATATAATTATATATAAATTTATTAAATTTAATTATAATCATTTTTATAGTTTAATTTTTTGATCTATTACTTATTTATTCTTCAGTTTTCTATTTTTCTGTACTTTTTATTATTCTTTTTTAAATTTTTATCCCTTTTATTTTTTTTTTTTTTTTAATATTTTTTATTACCATATAATCTAATAACCATAATTAATTCCTAACTCATAAAATTTTGAATTATCAAATGAATAATAAATATAAGCAATTCTTTAATTCTATTCATATTAATAAAACTATCTTAATAGTTAAATAATAATGAAAATGTATAATTTTAACACTATTAATATAATGTATAATTACCAATATTAAATAATAAATTTAATAAGACAATTATCAAATATATATGTCAATTTGTATAAACATTATTTATTTGTTTATTTATTTATTTGTTTATTTATTTATTTATTTATTTATTTATTTATTTATTTATTTATTTATTTATTTATTTATTTATTTATTTATTTATTTATTTATTTATTTATTTATTTATTTATTTATTTATTTATTTATTTATTTATTTATTTATTTATTTATTTATTTATTTATTTATTTATTTATTTATTTATTTATTTATTTATTTATTTATTTATTTATTTATTTATAATGTTTAGTGTGTAAAATACATACATTAAAATGTACACATCAAGTAATAATGTATCTACCTAAAGAATTACACATAAATATTATATATATTAATTTACTCTTAAATAATTTATTTACATAAAAAAATATGTAAGTTCAATCAATTTAGAAAGCATAAAATATTCAATATTTCAAGTATGTGTGTTATTATGATTGGTTAAAACAAAATCAATAATTATTATACCTATATATAAGAATAATTAATATAAATTATTAATATTATATTGAATTATTAGTATAATAATTCAATCATTAATAATTATATAATACATTTATTGAAATACAATTATTTATATATTTATAATATATTATCACTATAAAAAGATAATATATGATTTATAATGTAATATACATACATATTAAATAATAAATAAGTAATAAAATAAATTAATTTATTTACTATATATAATTCTAACATTATTTAATTAAACTTGTAATATTAAAAATAAATTAAAATCAATAAAAAAGAAATCCAACATATAATAAAAATATAGTATTATATTTATTTATTATACTAACAATTAATATTATAATATATATATAAAAGCTTATTTTTTTATTAAATAATAATAAAGTAAAATAAAAAATAAAATAAAAAAGAGAAAATATTTTTTCTTTTTTCAAGTTAATTATTTTTTTATCCTTAAAAATAAATAAATAAAATAATCATATTTTTTTAAGAAAAACATTAGTTTTAATTAAAAATTAAATAAAAAACAAAAATAAATAAACAATAAAATAACAAAATATAAATAAATAATAAAAATGGTTGAAAAGAACGCTGAAACTGGATTCGTTGCTGAACAAAAGCAATACATCAAGGATGCTAAGCAACTCATTCAAAAGTGCACAAAGCCAGATCGTCGTGGTATATATAAAATTGACAATATATATTTTTATTATAATTAAAGATTAAAAAGAAAAGGAAATATTATATGTTAAATAAAATTTAAAACAATTGTTAAATGGATGATCATAAGATATTTTATAGATCTAAAATTTTTAGTAAAAGAAAGATAAAAATAAGCATAGATTAGTTTGGATGTTATTTAATATTATAGTTATTATAAAATAAAAAACTAATCATAACAATAAATATTTAATTTTTTATATATATTACCTACAATAGAATTCATTCAAATCTCAAGAGCTGTTGCTATGGGTTTCTTTATTATGGGTTTCATTGGTTACTTTGTTAAACTTATTCATATTCCAATCAACAACATCATTGTGTAAGTGGAAATTGAAATTATAAATATTTTATAATAATTAAAAAAAATTAAAATAAAAATAAAAGTAAACTAATATAATTTATAATATAAAAAATTTTTTATTTGTGATAGTGGTGCTTAAGCGCCTTTAATAACTATAAAAAGCAATAGAAAATTTAGATAAACAACTTAAAAAAATTAATTTTATATCAAAAAATAATAAATATAAAATATAAAAAGATATAAAAAACTAATTTTATAAAGTTGTTAAATAATAAATTATTAGTTTTATATCTTTTTAATAAAAGATTAAATTAATACAAAAATCATAAATAATTTAAATCAAATAACAAATAAATTTTTAAAATAAAAAGTAGATTTATATTCACTTACTAATATAATCCACTTATCATAAAATACACTTTTATTTAAATATAAACAATAAAATAAAAACATAAAAATATAATATACGATACAGTAAACGAAAAATTAATAATATTGTTTTTTAATATAATATATATATTTATAAACATTTATTTAATATTTCTTTAATATCAACAAAAATAATAATAAACACACTAAATAAACAAAGAAAAATAAAAATAAAAATAAAAAAATAAAAAATAAAAAATAAAAAAAAAATAAAAAATTAAAATATAAAATTAAAAAAAAAAATAAAACTAATAATAAATAATAGCAAAATAACAATAACGTGAGATTTAAAGATGAAAGTTTATAAAAATTTGAAGTGTTATATGAAAGAAAGATAATTTTGTATTTTTTTTTTTTATATTTTCTAATTTTTGTAAATGATTTTAAGAATAGATATAATGAAAAATGTATTTTACTGTTTATTGATTGTTTATTTATTATTTCTTGATAAAAAAAAATAAATAAATGTTTTACGAAAAAATATTAATAATCATTAATATTTATTAATATTTAATATTTATTAATTTTTTATTTTTAATGATTTTTTTTTTTGTTTTGTTTTTGTTTTTGTTTTGTTTTCGTTTGTTTATTTGTTAAACAAAATATACTAATTATTAGCTTTTTAATTAAATATAATGTAATAAAAATAAATTTTATGTTGATAGTTATATCATGTAAAATAAAAAATAGGATATCAAAATGAAATAAGTTTGATATGATTAAATATCGAAATTAAGATATTAATATATATATTTTTTATGGACCTTAAAAAGGCCTATAATATGTATTCCTATCAATAATATTTTGAATAAACTTTAAGTTTTAGATATTAAAGGTGAATGTTTAAAATTCCTTGAAAATTTATATTTATTGTTTGTGTAATCATCTATATATAATTAATTACAATCCCAAGGATGGAATAAATAAATGTTTAATTATTATTATTATTATTATTATTATTATTATTATGCAATTTGATATATGTACTGTATCAAATTGTGCATTGTGCGTAATGATAATAGTCAGTTAATTTCTCAGTACTATTTTTTTTTTTTATCAATAAAAAAATCTATAATGATTTCTTAGAAGGAATCATTACTTTTCTTAAAGAACAATTAATGATTTGTATACTGAGCCTTTGGTTGGGCATTATACTCAGTGATAATGTTTGGGAAAATTAAGCATTATAAGTAATGGTAATGCTTAGAGAATTCACCGTATCATATTTGTATAGATTTCTTTTGTCTTTCATATAAATAAATCAAAATCTTTTTTACCCATATCAGTAATAAATATTCTAATTATTCAATAAATCAATTATGTGCAAACTATAGAAGTACTACATTTTAAGAAATACAGCGATTATTAAATTCAAAAAAAAAAGCGAAATATATAAAATCAGTGAAATACTTAATTTACTTTCCCAATTTTTTAGTCTATCTTCTCTTCAACTTAATTTACATCAAGTTTTTTCCTCTTTAATATTTTTTCAATTTTTTTATTTTCAATAATTTTTTATCATTTTTAATTATTATCTTTCAAATATTTAATTACTTCTATATACTTTGTTCTTGTAAATATATCTTTTCGGATTCTCCTCAATTAGTATATTAACAATACCTCGAAAAGATAAGGCATGAAATTTATTCCAACACGAATTCGAATGGGAGAGGTTAGAGTTTATTTTTTTTTTTTTTTTTTTTTTTTTTTTTTTGTTTATTTAATTTTTATATATATATATATATATTTATTTATTTATTTGATTAATATCTGTAATAAATTTTATTATTTTCTTTTGTATCTTTTTATTTATTTTACATTTCATGTATTGTATATTCTTTTAATTAATGTAATCAATATTTCACATGTATGTTAAATTTAATTATCTTAAATAAAAATTAATTCTAATCTAAAAAAAAAAATAATTTTAAGCCATTAGCTGGTATTGATAATAGTAATAATAATAGTAATAATAGTAAAATTTTTAGTTTAAATATTATCAATAACACTACTTCAGTTATTAATAGCAGCAGTAATATTATCAATAACACTTTTTCAGATTTTCTACTTTTAGTACTTACAGCCCCACAGTCTAAAATCAACCCTACTGTCAATAATCAAATTTAGACATTATTCAATAGGTTCCTAATCTAACCAAGAGCATCAATCCTGATAATATAAGACAAGATAGTAGATCAAATTCTTCTAATAATAATAACTTCCATACATAATAATTTAATATAGGAATATCTTATGAAGCAATTTATTTAATTATATTTTTTTAAATTCTGTCTTTTTATTATAATTTTTTTTTGTATGATTACTTAATCTATATTCATATATTTTATCTCTTAGTTTAACTTAATAAAGTTATTCATTATTCGCCGCCATGAAAAGAAATTTATCACTATGGAAAATTCTAACAGATAAAATTTCTGTATATCTTTTACCCAAAAATTCACATAAAAATTATAATTAAAGTTTATACATTTCATTCAAGTATAGCTTGGTAAATATAATCATAAAATTACTATTTATTGAATCTATAATAAATCCACCATTATAAATTTTAAATTCATAACAATATACAATAAAAATCAAAAACATTAATATTAATATAAATCATTATTTAATATATATATAGAATTCTTTTATTATATAAAATGTCTAATCCATATTATTTTTTTTATTTCAATACATTAACAACTAATCTAAATTCATTAATAATCAAAATCCAAAACATTCATATCTCAATATATTTTAGAATTAAAATGAATAGCATATGATAAAAAAAAAAATTAAATTAATATATTAAAAAGAATAATTAAATAAAGATAAAATAAAACAATTAAATCATTTTTAATACTATTAATAATAAAATTCTTATATTAATATCTATTAAAAATTTATTATTTGATATTATCAAAAATTTATTTTAAAATGAAAATAATAATAATAATAAAAATATTAAAGAATTATACATTTAATTTGAAATATTATCACTGTATTAATAAAAAAAAATAAAAATGAAATTTTAATATATGTTAAAAATAAATAAATAAAATAAATAATTATTTAATATATATATAATTATTTCATCAAGAAATATTAATAACTTAATTAAAAAAAAAAAAAAAAAAAAAAAAAAAAAAAAAAAAAAAAAACTAAATAATTGGAATAATTTATAATAAAAAAAGATTACATATTATTTACATAATTATTAATTATTATTCATATTAATAGAATAACCACCATTAGGATTTTGTTGTAAATTGAAGTTATCTAATGAAAGACCCAGTTTTCCAAGTATTTTATTACCAACATCCTTCATTTTAGCTATAAAAAATTATATTATTTGATATAAATTATTATATTTACAAAATTTAATTATTACTTTATAATTATTTATATGATTAAATATAATAATTATAATTACCTAACATTTCCTCTTTTTCTTTTTCTTGTTGAATTTTATGCATAACTTCTAATCTTTTTATTGCATTATGAGAAGCATTATTATTATCGGGATCTAATTCCAATACTTTTTTATGATCTTCAATAGCTTGAGATATTGTAAATGATTTTCCAATCTTTTCATTAGCATATGCTCTTCTTACTAAAGCTTTAACATATTTTGGATTACAATCAATTGCACGAGTACAATATGTTACTACTTGTTCATTTGAACCCTTTAATTTTATTTATAGAATATTTTTGTTTTTAATAAATAATATATATATATATATAATGATAATTAATAAAAATTAGTAATCATTAGTAATTAATAATAATAATAATAATAATAATAATAATAATAATAATAATAATAATAATATATTTACAATATAAACGTAACAAGCTGCCATATTATTATAATATATTGCTAAATCTTCCTTTTGAGAATGAGGACAAATATCAGCAGCTTTCTGATATTCATCTAATGCTTTACGATATTCTTTAGCATTAAAAAAACTATTTCCTATTTCTTTATGCTTCTTTGATTCACTTGTTAAACTCTATAATAATATCATTAATTAATAATAGTTAATATTAATAAACTATAAAATAAAACAAAACAAAATAAAATATTAAAACAAATTATAGTACAAGTAATAATAAAATAAAATTTAAAATAATAATAGTAATAACAATACAACTAGTAACAAGATATGATAATAATAATAATAATAATAATAATAATAATAATACAACCAGTAACAAAATATGATAATATAATAATAATAAGAAGAAGAAGAAGAAGAAGAATATAACTAGTAGCAAGATATGATAATAATAATAATAATAATAATAATAATAATAATAATAATACAACTAGTAACAAGATATGATAATAATAATAATAATAATACAACTAGTAACAAGATATGATAATAATAATAATAATAATACAACTAGTAACAAGATATGATAATAATAATAATAATACAACTAGTAACAAGATATGATAATAGTAATAATAATAAATTCATTATATAAATTTTTAAAATAGTTTATTATAACAATAAAAAAAAACTAGTAATTATAAATTATACCTCAATTTCTTCAGGTGAACATGAAAGTATTTTATCAATCTCTTCTTCTAATTCTCTAATTTCTTTATCATTTTTATCTTCTTCATGTAAAGTATCTTGTGAAGTTGCTTCCTTCAATGATTCTTCCATAATATTCGTCACATTAAATTTCTCGTTTCTTAAATCAATTGGAGGTTGTCTATGTGCTGATAAATATTCTCTTTTATTATCATTATTGTTATTATTATTATCAGTGGTATCATTATTATCAGTATCATTAAAAGAATTAACATTTATTGTTTCTGAACTATTTATATGGGAAATATTATTATCATTAAATTTTTTATTTTTATCTAGAGAATCATTATTATCTGATTCAGAATCATTTTCTTCACTGTATTCAGGCATAGTAAATAATGATTTTTTAATAACGTTAGGATTTCTTTTTGAGTAATATTCTAAATTTTCATCTTCAGCATCCTTGAATTCATCATCAGAAAATGCTTTTAATTAATTATTTAATAAATAATAATAATAATAATATATGCAAAATACAATAAATTTATAAAAAAAAGAGAGATAGAGAGAAAAGATAGAAGATTAATACAAAAAAAAAAAAAAAAACATAAATGTTGAATAATTATATAATAAAATAATATTAGGTATGTATATATACAAAAATAATATATATTCTTAAATTCGATAGATATATACATGAAACAGCATCTTCCCATTCTTCTGAATCTGACATGATTTTGAATATTTATTAAAAAATAAAAAAAAAAAGGAAAAACTATACACTCGTCTATAATATGATAAATTAATATTAATTATTAAATAATAATATTAATAATATTAATAAGCATTCTTCAAATATAAATATCAAATAATATTAATTCAAATTTAAAAAAAAAGTTTAATAATTCATTTATTTATTATTTTATTTATCTATTTATTTATTTATTTATTTATTTATTTATTTATTTATTTATTTATTTATTTATTTATTTATTTATTTATTTATTTATTTATTTATTTATTTATTTATTTATTTATTTATTTATTTATTTATTTATTTATTTATTTATTTATTTATTTATTTATTTATTTATTTATTTATTTATTTATTTATTTATTTATTTATTTATTTATTTATTTATTTATTTTAATTTATTTTATTTTATTAATATTATATTTCTTATTCATTAAATCTAAATCCTAATTATTAATAAAATAATATTTAGGTATGCTTAGATTTTTATTAGTATTTGATACTTTTAATTAAAATAGATATTTTTTATCTTTAATAATTTTAATATAGTTATAATAATAATAATATTATTATTATTATTACTATTATGATATTACAAGTATAAACATATTTTTAATAATGATATAAACATATTTTTTTTTTTTTAATAAATAAACATATTAAATAAAATTATAATAAATATTAAATAGATAATACATAAATATATTTGAAATATTTTTATTATTTATTCTGAGAAAATATAATAATTAAATGGAACTCATTTTTGATAAATAGAAAAAAAAAATATAAATAAAGTTATAAAAAAATACTTTACTATATATGATGAAATTAAAATTGAAATAATGATGAGATTCATATTCTTGGAGATGTTAATAAAAGCGATTCGAGTTAATTTAATGATATTAAAATCCTTTGCCTTATAATAAAGTTGTCTTAAATATTTTTGTTTTTATTCATTCAATCTTTTTAAGTAATTATTATAACAAAATAGTTAATTTCATTATTATTAAACCTATAGAAATATCAAAATACTGAAATTTTATTATATATGAGTTTAATCATAAACCATTATATGGTAACTATAAAAAGTAATCTATAAACTTTAACTTTAAGATTTATATAATAATTCTTTTATTAATATTATTTGGACTCTTTATATATAATATATACCTATTAGTTTTGATAATACTAAAAATAAAAAAATAAAAAAAAAAAAAAAAAAAATACAATAACGATATTCTTATTACATTGTAAATTTCCTTATTCATTTTCCCCTACCGAAATAAATTGTTAATATACAAATACATGTGAACCAATAATAATTATTCATTTTACAAGTGATAATGTTAATATGGAATTATATAAAATAAAAAAAATAAAAATAAAAATTAATTTTAATTTTATATTTAATTTTTATTTTTATTTTTTTTTTTTTTAAGATAATAAAGATTTATAAAAGTATGTATATATATTAGAGTTAATAAAACAAAAAATAAAAAAACAAGTTAAAAAAAAATCAATAGAAATATAATCAATAAAATATTGAACTTAAATAAAAAGCATTCATTAATTTGAATATATATATATATATGAATATTTTTTTTTTTTTTTAAATTAATTTATTTACTTTATTTTTTAAACTTATTAATTATAAATTATAATAATTTTTTTTTTTTGTATATAATTATTTTACTTATTTTATTTTATATATATAATGTTTTTATTAAATTCATATTTATTGTGAGAATTTTTCAAATAAAGGTAAAAAGTTTCCAACGATAGCCAATGGAACATCAAATATATCTCTTTTAATTGTAAAACAAAAAGCACAAGGTACTGTAGTTCCTTGATGTGATATTAAGTTACATGTT
>MCFG01000699.1:0-14001 GCA_002104895.1 Anaeromyces robustus | reverse complement strand
ATTTATTTATTTATTTATTTATTTATTTATTTATTTATTTATTTATTTATTTATTTATTTATTTATTTATTTATTTATTTATTTATTTATTTATTTATTTATTTATTTATTTATTTATTTATTTATTTATTTATTTATTTATTTATTTATTTATTTATTTATTTATTTATTTATTTATTTATTTATTTATTTATTTATTTATTTATTTATTTATTTATTTATTTATTTATTTATTTATTTTTTTTTTTTTTTTTTTTTTTTATTTATTTATTTATTTATTTATTTATTTATTTATTTATTTATTTATTTATTTATTTATTTATTTATTTATTTATTTATTTATTTATTTATTTATTTATTTATTAATATGTTATAACATATTAATAATAAAATGAAAAAATTAAGATTAAATTATACAATTGATTTATTTTAAATTTTTATTTAAAGTGATTAATTATTTATTTAAAAAAATTAAATATATTCTAATTTTTATAAAAAAAAGAAACATATCTTTTGATGTTTAATAAATACTTATTTTAATATATATATATATTTAATGAACATTTCTTCATTAATATTTATATATTTCTATTGAAATAAAAGTTTTTCTTAATTTTTTATATAAAAAGAAATTTATTAATCATCCTCTTCCGGAATTCCATTGAAATTTATGATTACTTCCTGTTCTTCCTTTATACCCTCCATTTCTTTTATATCTTTCATTTCTTTAGTATTCTTTGATCCTTTTGTTGATGATGACAATGTTGTAGCAGTAATAGCTGGTGAAGAATTTGATCTATTAAAATGATATTGCATTATTTTACTCTTCATCCTCACTTGTTTCCCTGAACCAGAGATAGTATTATCAGTAGTTTTGTCAGCTTTCATAATTTTAACACTCTCATTATGTTTATATCTACTTATTTCTTTATACATATACATCCATATTAAAATTATATAATTTGCTAAAGAAAATACAGCAGGCATACCAATTTTCATTAATAAATGGGCATTCATATTTTTAATTGGTATTATTTTTGTTATTAAATAAATAATAAATAGAATTGAATTAACATAATGAACTGTTGTGAAAAGCCTTGTTTCTTTATAAATTCCATCCATATTCCATTCCATAAATGCTAATAAACCAAGACATAAATATATAATTACTTTGTAACCAAAATATAAAGCATATGAAAGCAAATATACTGGATTTGTAATAGAACATACATTAAAATCACTTCCATTACTAACTTTAACTGTTTGAATTTCAAATGGTGATATAATAAATATTAATGCTGCAAATATAGAATCAAAAGATAGTAAAATTACTATAAATAAATATTTATGTTTTTTAACAAATACTGTAAATCTATTGCATTCTGGAAAATTAATGATTTCCTTAACAAGAATAGGATAAAAAAATAAAGATATGCCTATTTGAAAACTTACTACTCCAGCATTACATTTCCATTGTCTTATAATTCCCATCATGTAATAACCATAAGAGAATGTTAAACATAAACCTTGAATTAAAATAAACCATAATACTTTATCAAGAATGTCTAAATAAAAACTAAATCTATCAAATAATATTAAAATGTAAGATAAAAAAATGATTAACATTAAAACCCCCATAACAATTATAGTAGTTGTTCCAAATATTGATTTATATCTAATATCATGTATATTAACAAGTTTATCAATACCATCTAATATTTCTACTGTATCTTCCTTATTATATAAAAAATCATCAATAAAATTTAACATTTTCACCATTTTTTTATCAAAATTGCTTATATATTTTGTTTGATTATTAATCAATTGTAAACTCTTAAATAATTCACATTTATTTTCACTACATAATTCATCATCACTGTTTTCATTATAAATATTATTATAACCACTATATTTAAAATTTTTAATAAATTTCTTTTGAATATCTTTCGATAATAAAAATTCTATTAATTTCCCTGATGCTTTTTTCTTTTCTTCACTTAAACCATTACTAATCATTAAATAATAACCATTCATAAATGATGATGAGATTCCTTCTTCCTTTCCAGGTAATGGTGATATATAATATAATGGAGTATTTATATTCCAATATCTTGCAAATAAAACATTATTTGTATTTAAAAGAGGTATTATCATTTTATCATCTAATTTAAAATTTTCATCTTTTATATATATAAAAATAATAATAATAATTATAGTATTAAAATTAAAAATAAATACCTTTTTATTTTTTTTATATTACATATAATAAATTATTTATTATTTTTATAATACTACCTGATGAAACTTTTTCTTTAATTTCTCTTAATTTATTAAATGAATCAACGGAATCCATACTTCCATATTGTGGTATATCTTCATTTTCAACATTTGATCGGAATCCATAAATAAATTCTAACATTGAACTTACAGATACATCAGAATCTTTAATTTTATTTTATATTATTATTATTATTATTATTATTATTATTATTATTATTATTATTATTATTATTATTATTATTATTATTATTATTATTATTATTATTATTATTATTATTATTATTATTATTATTATTATTATTATTATTATTATTATTATTATTATTATTATTATTATTATTATTATTATTATTATTATTATTATTGTTATTATTATTATTATTATTATTATTATTATTATTATTATTATTATTATTATTATTATTATTATTATTATTATTATTATTATTATTATTATTATTATTATTATTATTATTATTATTATTATTATTATTATTATTATTATTATTATTATTATTATTATTATTATTATAATTATTATTATTATTATTATTATTATTATTATTAAGTATTAAGTATTAAGTATAAATTAAATATATTTACATGGAAAATATCCTAAGTAGCCAAGTAAATCTTCATTTCCTTTTTCTTTTTCTTTTTCCAATATATAAGATGCTGTTTCAATTAACTGATCCCATGTTTTTGGTATTGTTTGATTATATTTATCTAAATATTCCTTATTAGAGTATAATAAGGATGTTTCAATATAAAGCGGCTATTTAAATAAAATTATAATAATATTAATTAATAAATTTAATAATATTTATTCATTCATTTTTTTAATAAAAAAAATTATTTTTTTTTTACCAATCCAATTAATTTATCATTAAAATATCCTAAATTTTTTACATGTTTATTCATATAATTATCTATTACATCACTAGATATATAATTTCTTAAATCTGATGTTAAACCTTGATATTTATATGTATAAAATGAACTCATCATAAAAACATCATATTTTGTAGAATTTTTTTGTAATATATATTCTACTAATTCATTATAATTACTTAAGGATGTAGAATCCTTATATGTCGATATTAATATTCTATTAACATGTATATCTAATTCTTTTTCTTGTGCATAATTGTTAAAATCATTTGTTAATTCTTCTAAATAATTATCATTATCTAAAGAGTATGTTAAAAAATTAATCTCGGTTTCAGAAGTATTATCTATGTTTATATAAAATAAAATAAGTATAAAAGAAAAATATTAATTGATGATATACTTTTAAAAAAAATTAAAATAAAATATTATGGTTATTATTACAAAATTTTGACAGTATTAATAATAAAAAAATAATAACTGATATCATTTTTATTTCACTTCTTAATTGTTATATATATTAAATTAAAAATATTCAATTATAGCAAAATAAAATTTTAACATGTATTAAAAAAAAAAAAAAAAAAAAAAAAAAAAGAAAAAGAAAAAGAAAAAAAAAAGTAAAATTTTATATTTAATAGATTGTATAATAGTATTAACCTATTTTTATTTTTTATTTAAAGAAATTATTTACATAATTATACATTTTTTTATATATTTTACTCTTTTACATATATTAACGTAAAAAAATTATCCTTTGGCTAAAATTAAAAATGTATCATGTTTGATCTTATTTAGTTAAGGATAATTACATGAAAAAAAAACATCTTTTTAATGTGTATATAAAAATTAAATCTTCCCTATAAAATATTAATTATTTAAAACTTTATTATATATTTCATAAATCATAATTCTTTAATACTTTGCAACAATTAAACTTTAAAAATTAATCAAAGTATATTAATCTTGTTAAATATTAAAAATAAATTGTCAAGCAAATTAAGCAAATTACCAAGTAAATTAAGCAAATTAACATTTAAAATAATTCCAAAATATATTATTAAGCAAATTAAGCAAATTATAAAAATTTAAAAATATATAAGAATTAAATAATTATATTTAAAGTTAATTTAATATAAATAACGAAGTGGATAAATTATTAATTTTTCTTTAAAACATTATTATTCTATAATATCGTTTATTATTATTATTATTATTATTATTATTATTATTATTATTATTATTATTATTATTATTATTATTATTATTGTTATTATTATTTATTATTATTGTTATTATTATTATTATTATTATTATTATTATTGTTATTATTATTTATTATTATTGTTATTATTATTATTATTATTATTATTATTATTATTATTATTATTATTAATTTCTACAATTTTTATTATTCTATAATATTATTTATTTATTAATTATTACAATTTTTATTACTTATCTCAAAAACTTTATTTTTTTTATTATCCATTATTTATATATTTATTATTATTATTATTTTATTATTATCTATTATTTACATACTTATTATTATTATTATTTTTATTATTATCTATTATTTATATATTAATTATTACTAATTTTAATAATTTTTATTATTATTATTTATATCAAAAACTTTATTTTTTTTATTATCCATTATTTATATATTTATTATTATTATTATTATTATTATTAACAGTCAGTTAATTGGGTTTAATATTATGTCAACTTTATTAATATATTTTTATGATAAAGAGTTACAAATATCTAAATTTTATAAATTACATGCTTTTATATTCATACAATGTGGCTCATACATTAAATTTAATACAATACATTTTAATACATTTAACACATATTTCACATTATTATTATTTATTATTATTTATTATTTATTATTATTTATTATTTACATATTTATTATTATTAATTATAATAATTTTAATAATTTTTATTATTATTATTTATCTCAAAATTTTATTTTTTTATTATCCATTATTTATATATTTATTACTATTATTAACTTTTCTATAAAAATATTAATATTCTATTATTAATTTATTAATTTTATAATATTAATTATTTTTTTATTATACTATTATTATAATTATTTATTTCAAATTTATATTATCATATTTTATATTTATTATTTGCTATTAATTATTATTTATTATTATTATTATTATTATTATTATTATTATTATTATTATTATTATATTATTATTATTATTATTATTATTATTATTATTATTATTATTATTATTATTATAATTATTAATTATTATATTATTATTATTATGATTATTATTATTAATTAATTAAAAAAACTATTATACAATAATATAAATTTCCTATCTATAATAATTAATAATAATAAATTTTCAGAATCATTCTATAAATATCAGAATAGCACATAATTATATTAAAATCAACTATTTTTATTTAAAAGAAATATTTTATTTATATTTATATATTAATTTATATTTTTAATAATTTTTTTTTACATTATTTACATATTACTAAAAAGAAAAACTATTAGCTTATAATTATTTTCTAAAAATAAATCTTAAATAAAATATAAATTTAATATTTATTAATTAAATTTAAATTTAAGCAATATTTTCCATGGTTAATGGAGCATTTTCTACTGCTGAACGTTTGGATTTCTTAACCCAAATGAATATACCAGCTGATGAAAGAGCAGCAGCTCCTGCAATTCCAACAGCTATACCAGTAACTTCTGATCCATTACTATCATCATCAGACTTTTCACCATCATCTGTTGCAACAATTTTGTTTTCCTTGTTTGTATTTTCAACTTTATTAGTATCAATATTTGTAGTAATATCATCATTGTTATCATTGTTGGTATCAATAATAATTGCACCATCATCAAGATTTTCTTCAGAAGCTTCTCCTTCATTATTACCATCAATCTTAGCATCATCAGTTACATTTAATTCTTCATAATCATCAGATTTTTCACCAGCATTATCTGCAACATCACCTTCTTGGATTTCACCTTCATCTTGAGGAAGGTCATCATTATTAGCATTTTCATCTTCTTCCTGTGGAAGGTTGTTATCATTAGCAGCATCATCTTCTTGGGTATCATTTGGAACATCAGAAGAAGAAATAGAATCAATTGGATTTTCAACTGGGATATCTGGTTCTATATCTAAGGAAGTGTTATTATTTTCTGGTTCAGACATAACACCAGTGTCATTTTCATCTTCAGAAAGTTCTGGTTTAGCAAGAACAACTGCTGAAGCAGCAACTAATAATAAAATTGTTTGGAATTTCATTTCGACTTATTTATAAAAATAATTTATATAAATATAGTTAATAGTTTTCCTAACTTTTACTACTTGTTTAAAAAATATATATTATTTTTTTTCAAGAGTTAAAAAATAATATATTTTTATTTAATAATTCGCTTAAATTTCCTTTTGTTTTCTCTATAAGTTAAAATTTTAATACTTTTAAAAAACAATTTTTTTAACTTTTGAAAAAAATAATGGTATTTATAAGAATTTCTAACATAAAAAGAATTTTTAAATAATCTAACAAATTAAAAATGCTTTATATTTTTTAATTAAAAATATAAATATTTATAAATATAGACCATAATTAACAATATAAAAAAATTTTATTATCAATACAAAAAGATTATATAAATATAGTAATAGATTAATTTTAATTAGTATAATGAAATAAGCAAGTAAATATTGATTTTAATTAACAAAACATAATGAGTATAAATATAGATTTTTAATAACAATACAAAATGTATATAAATATAGATTTTAATTATTTAATATTATTTAATATTTAATGTATATGAATGTAAATCTTGGTTAATAAATTAAAAAAAAAATTTTTTTAAATATAGATTTTTATTAAAAAAATTTTTTAAAAGTTAAATAAAAAATAAAAATTTAATTAAAAGTATTTACATATAAACATAAACATTTCTATTTCCATTAATTTATTCATTTAATAATTTAATAAAGGTATATTTTAATATTCATATTTTTATATTAATGAATATTAAAATATATATTAAAGACATATATATTATATATTTTAATATTTATTAATATAAAAATATGTTTAATAAATTAAGAATTAATAAGAATATTTAATAAGAATAGCTAAAATATCTTTCATTAAATATTCTTATTAATTCTTAATTTATTAAATGTTCTTTTTTTATTTATTAGAATATATTTTTTAAATATTAAATATTATTATTAAAAATTATAAAAATGTAATAAAAATATATATATATTATTATTAATATATTATGTTTTATATATCAAATAAAACATAATTTTTTTATTCATATTAATATTTTATTATTATTTTTTTTTGATTGAAAACTTACTTTGACTATATTAAACATGTAAAACAAGAATATATATTTAATAAACTAAATATTTTTAAGAATTACTTGGCTTTTTTTTTTTTTATTTAATTATATTTATATTAAATATTTATATCATTATAATATGAAAGAATTTTTAATATCATATTATAAAGCATGTTATTTTATATCTGATATTTAAAAAGCGTATAGTTCTATACAAATTAATATATTTTATAATTCTTTTTAATTTTAAACTAATAATTAATTTATTAATATTTTATTGAAAATCTATTAGTTGAAATAAACAAATTATATCAACTTCAATAAAAAAAACAAAAAAAAACTAAGAGCTATAAAAAAATATATTAAAAATATATTATAATATATTATTTTTAATTTATTTTTTTATATATAGTAACTCTATTTTGTTTTATTTTTATTCCATTTTATTTTATTTTATTTTATTTTATTTTATTTTATTTTATTTTATTTTATTTTATTTTATTTTATTTTATTTTATTTTATTTTATTTTATTTTATTTTATTTTATTTTATTTTATTTTATTTTATTTTATTTTATTTTATTTTATTTTATTTTATTTTATTTTATTTTATTTTATTTTATTTTATTTTATTTTATTTTATTTTATTTTATTTTATTTTATTTTATTTTATTTTATTTTATTTTATTTTATTTTATTTTATTTTATTTTATTTTATTTTATTTTATTTTATTTTATTTTATTTTATTTTATTTTATTTTATTTTATTTTATTTTATTTTATTTTATTTTATTTTATTTTATTTTATTTTATTTTATTTTTCTTTTTATTTTTTTCTTTCTATAAATAAATTTTAATTTTAAATTATTGCACAACTTCTTTTATATTTAATTTTATAATTGTACGACATTTTATTATAAATTGTACAACATTATTATGATATTTTTATTATGTATTTTAAAAAATTTATTAAAAAAATTTATATTTATTGATATTATTAAAAGAAAAAATTAAAAAAAAATTAATTTAATATATTAAAATGTATTACAATATAAAACATAATTTATTTAATAGTATATTAAATTAATTTTTATTATATTAAAATATATTCAAATATATTCAATATAAAACAAACAATATATTAAAATATATTAAAATATAAATTATATTTATAAACAATTTCTATTATTACTATTATTTATTATTTATTAATTATTTTATTAATCATTATTTATTATTATTTACTTTATGATTTTTTATTATTATAATGATAATTCTTAATAATTAATATATTATTCTTCTGATTTTTTCTTATTATTATCATTTGTTTTAATTTGTTTAAAAATTACAAAATAATAATATTTTAACTTTTAAAAAACTTTAATTAAAATATTTTTAAATAAATAAAGGTATTTTAAAAAATACCTCGATTTTTTAAAAAAAAATGCGGCGCCAAGTCATGAAAAAAGTTGGTAAAATAAAAAAAAACAAAATAATAATAAATTAATATTATATTTACTCCTTAAAATTATAAACAAAATAAAAATATATATCTTTATTAATAATTAATAATATAATATTTAAATTTTATTGTTAAAATATATATATATAAATTAACAAATAAAATACAATTAACATAAATTAAAAAGTTTAATAAAAATATCTAAATTTATATAAATACCTTTAAATTTCTACATGTAAAAAAGATTTTTTTTTTATTCAGATTTATATTTTATATAGAATATAAAAAACAATAATCAATTTTTTTTTGTATTATATAAAAAATATATATATTATTTTAAACATCTAAATTAATATATATATTTAGTCAAGAAACAATTTTTTTTAAACGAAAACTATTAAACTAATAAATTTATTTGTAATTTTTTATCAAACTATTTTATAAATCAAAATGAAATTCCAAACTATTTTATTACTTGCTGCTGCTGCTACTTTAGCTTATGCTAACGCTTTAGAAGTTTCTGAAAATGAAAATGATGCAGCTAATTCACTTGACATTGCTGGTGATGACAACGCTGTTAATTCAGAACCAGAAGATTTAACTAAAGAACCAGATACTCCAGCTGAAGATGGTTCCCCAGCTGATACTCCAGCTGACGATACTCCAGCTGAAAATACACCAGATGATGATGCCGCAGCAAACAATGATGTAACTCCAGATGAAGACGCATCTGCTGAAAAAACTCCAGATGACAGTGCTTCTGCTGATACTCCAGCTGGTGATAACGCTGATGCTGGTGAAGGTTCTGATGACTATGGAGATGACACAAAGGTTGACAATGCTGATACCAATGCTGTTGATGGAGAGGATTCTAATGAAGATGATGCAGCTGCTGCAGAAGAAAAAGTTAATGAAGCTGATGAAGGTTCTGCTGCCGAAGAAGATGGTAATGGAGCTGAAATTGCTGCTGGTATTGCCGGTGCCGCTGCCCTTTCATCAGCCGGTATTTTCTTCTGGGTTAAGAAATCCAAACGTAATAACATAGAAAGTGCTCCATTAAACATGGTTTAAATTAACTAAACTATAATATGAAGCATTTTTATGATTTCAAAAAAAAAAAAAACCCTGTAAGATTTTATAATAGACTTCAAAAATTTTTTAGTTAATAGTTTTCATTTAAAAAAAACTTAAACTATAAAATTTTTATATAATATGTAAAAAAAAAAAAAAGAATTGTAAAAAAAAAAAAAGCGTAATTCATAATTGTTACTATCAAATATCATTAATACTATATAATATAAATAAAGTCGACTTTTTTATTAAAAACAAAAATAATAATATAAAATCATCATTTGTTTTTTATTATAAATAAAATTCTTTTTATAAAAAAAAAAAAAAAAAAAAAAAATTTTCAACTTATTTTTTTTTTAGTTATTGTGTTCATATTTTATAAATATTTATAAATAGATATTTTAATAATTCTTTAAATAAATATCTTTATTACTTTTATTATATATAGAAAAATAATTTTTATTAAGAATAATTTTTTATTTATTTTTCCTTAGTTTTTATGTTCTTATTATAATATATATATTATTATTACTTTTATATAGAAAAATAATTTTTATTAAGAATAGTTTTTTATTTATTTTTTCTTAGTTTATTTATTTTTTCTTAGTTTTTATGTTCTTATTATAATATATATATTATTATTATTTAATTCATTTATAACAATTATAAAATACTATCTTTATTATAATTTTATAACAATTATAAAATATTATATTTATTATAATTTTTTATTATGATTTATTTATTTATTTATTTATTGACTAATATATATTATTTATTTATTTATTTATTTATTTATTTATTTATTTATTTCATTATTTATTTATTTATTTATTTATTTATTTATTTATTTATTTATTTATTTATTTATTTATTTATTTATTTATTTATTTATTTATTTATTTATTTATTTATTTATTTATTTATTTATTTATTTATTTATTTATTTATTTATTTATTTATTTATTTATTTATTTATTTATTTATTTATTTATTTATTTATTTATTTATTTATTTATTTATTTATTTATTTATTTATTTATTTATAAAAAACTATTTCTATTATTTTTTTATACATTTATTAATTGTTTTTATTCATTTTTGATTTTTTAATTTTGATTTTGTTTCTAAATGTTTATAATCTTGTATTTAAAATAATAAAAGAATTTTGGTGACACTGATTGATTTCTGTAATATCTCACTTTTTTTTTTTTTTTAATTAGACTTAATTAGACTAAAATTTTTTCTTTTTTATAATTTGGTGACTTTGATTATTCTTTTAATTATTTTATATTAACTTTTTTTTATTGTATTTATATATAAATAGTATTTTGGTGATTCTTTTAATAATTTTATATTCTTTTTTTTTTTTTATCGTTATTATGATTTTTGGATTTGTATCATCTCCAATTCAATTTACTTTTTATAATTATATTTTTTAATCATAAAAATTAAAATAATTTAAATATTAATATTTTAATTGGCATTATTTTTTTTTCTATTCTTTTATCATTCTGTATTTATAAAATAAAATACTATAAAAAAATAATAATTTTTTTATTCTTATTTTTCATTAAAACTTTGTTTTTAATTAAATTCATTCTTGTTATTATGGATTATTTAAAAAATTATTTTTTTAAAAATAGTTAACAAAAATATTGTTAATTTGTTAATATATAAATAATATAAAAAAATATATAAATAATATAAAAGTATATCAATTTTAAATTTTTTTGATAATTTTGATTTTAATTTTATACTATATTATCAAAAAAATTAAATTGATATACATGATTTCTTATCAATATATAGGAAAATACTTTTATTATTTAGTTCATTTATAAATAATTATAAAATATTTTTATTATTTAGTTCATTTATAAATAATTATAAAATATTTTTATTATTTAGTTCATTTATAAATAATTATAAAATATTATTATTACTATTATTATTTATTTATTTATTTATTTATTTATTTATTTATTTATTTATTTATTTATTTATTTATTTATTTATTTATTTATTTATTTATTTATTTATTTATTTATTTATTTATTTATTTATTTATTTATTTATTTATTTATTTATTTATTTATTAATATTTTATAACATATTATTTGTCATTTTAATAAATAACCATTAAAATATGATTATCACGATTATCACAAATACATTAATAAAATTAATTTATAATTTATATATTAGACTAGAATTAAACCTTTATTTAAAATAATTAATTTAGAAGTAAAATGCATGTGAAACATAGATCACTTATAAGTAAAGAATATATAATATATGAAATATAAATTATTAATGAATACTTTTTGAATCCGTATCGGAATAAATTTTATGCCTTATCTTTTCGACGTCGACGTCCTTGAAGCCTCCAGAAGTGTTCTTATTGTTATTATATCAAATGAGAAGAATCCTAAAGAATATATTTATAATTGATATAATAATAACAGTAAGAAAATGTGACAGACCCACAACAGCCGGAACAAGAGACTCTGATAAACTTTTGATTAGTAGTTCATGCCACTGTCTTCGTTACACATCAATTTTTAGTTTTTCAAATGTATACCACACATTATCAAGGAAAGCTTTAAACATCAAGTATATATATATGACATCTTCATAATCTTCATCTGAGTCCATAGATATTACCAGTGATTTATCTTCAATAGTTAAAGCAAACTTCAAAAATAAGTCATCAGCATAGTTATTTTTTGATAAATCATCAGCATAGTTAAAAATAATAATTCTATCTTATTCTAAAATTTTACAATTTGAAAAACTAATGAAAAAACTTTGGTAGTATGTAGGAAGATTTTCAAGTGTTGATTTACCTTTAGATAAGAACTTGTAATAAAATTGAAAACCGCTACGTATTCTTATTATCCAAAAGAATCCAAGTTGATATTAGAGGTAAGCTAGAGCAAAATCTTGTATATCATTTGATAATCCATATTTACTATTCAATGTAAGTAATAGCTCTTTTAGCTAGATTTTTCGTAAGTGTGTCTCTTTCTAAATATTTACTTTTAATCTCCTTTTTTTTTTTGAAAGACCTTTTTAATTTCTTTTTTAAGGTACGAAATTCTTAAATCTATGAATAATAATAATGCATAGAAGGAATATTTGTAATACTATATTAGTTTTTTAATAATACAAGAAAAAAATTTTCCCCTATCGAAACAACGAATTTGAGCAATAGCACAAAATACTGAAAAAGGAATAAACCAAAGTTCACAAGATATAGTATAAGTGCAAGTGTTAAAGTTAATAAATTTGTTTCCAAGACTCCAAAATAATCTACCATTAAATATAGATTTGGCTTTATTTGGTTTTATTCTTGTTAAAACCTAAAAGTAGTAATTTAAAATGCCGATAATAAGGGAGGAAAGAATTTTTCGTTTTAAAAACCAATGGGATATTACGATTAAGGAGAAAACGAGAGAATAAATTCATAATCCGGTTAAGTTTTGAGTTAAGATTAGAAATAATAGGTTTAAGGGAAAGAAAATTGTCAAAAGGGATACCAAGATATTTATAGGTAGAAGTTTTAGGAATTCTATTGATACCAAGAAAGAAGGTCGGGTCAGAATAATTATGAGGAAGAGAGAGTTTGAGTGGTTTAACAACCATTGTAGCACATTTGTTGATACCAAAGGTCATGATCATTTCATTAGGTTTAGCCCAATTGTGTACATGGGATAAAAGTGATCTGAGTTTACTCTTGGTAGGAGCAATGAGAACAATGTCATCAGCAAAGAGACCGCCACAACAGATTGAATCACCACATAAAACTCCATAGTTGAAACAATTATTCAAAATATCATTAATAAATAAATTAAATAGAATTGGGGATAAAGGGCAACCTTGGCGAACACCACGGTTTATAGGGAATTCATTTGAAAGTTGAT
>MCFG01000698.1:0-14049 GCA_002104895.1 Anaeromyces robustus | reverse complement strand
AATGTAATTTCAAGGTCCTCTGCAATTGAATTAGAAGTATTAATAAACTTATCAACTAGATCATCAATAGAAAGAGAAGGATTATTAAAAATCTCATTATTTAAAATAGCAAACTTGTTATTGTCAACAATATCGTTTTTCATTTTCTTACAGCGAATTCTATTCCATTGAACAACCTTTTTTGGGTGAGTAAAGGAGAGATCAACAAAATTTTTCTTACAATATACTAACATTGGTTTATGATCAGAGACTGGGTGATAATCAATAAAGGAAGCATAAGATATAAGGTTCAACATTTTATAATTAACCAAAGCATGATCAATATCTGAAGATAAATTACCTTGAACCCAAGAGATTCTTGAACTATTGAGAGGTAAAATTATCCAACCATTAATCGGTGATATTTTTTCTTCAAGGTCCACTGTTTTCATGTTAAAATCCCCAACAAGAATAGAAGCATGATCACGATGAATATTAAGCCAATCAATAACTTCTGCTAAAGCACACTTCACTTGTGTAGAATGAGAGCTGACAGGGATATATACATTTCCAACAGAGCATTTAGAGTCGTATATATTATAATTAGTTAAGGAAATAATGTAATTAAATGAATTCTCTTCAAGTATTGCTTGACAAGATTTATGATAACCTAAAAATAAACCTCTCATGCCTGGAATACTATCAACGGCTCTTCTAACAAAATATCGGTAATTGGGAATAGTGACTTTACATGGTTGACTACTATTGGCACCAGAACCGTTCTTTGTTTCTTGAAAACAGAGAAAAAGAGGTTTGAATAATGTGATAAAGTATTCGATACTATCTTTCTTTTCGTGGTTCCATCCATTGGTATTCCAACTGAGACAAAAAGTAAACTTATCTTTGATAGAATTAAGAGAGTTGAGATTAGAGTGTATACTAACTAATGAGTTGCGTTGGAAAGAATCTGAAGTATTAGATTGTGAGGATGTTGTAGTAGAATTACTTTGGTTATTAATTGAATCATTTAAGTTTGTTGTAGAATTTCTTTGGTTATTGATTGAATCATTTAAGTTTGTTGTAGACTTACTTTGGTTATTAATTGAATCATTTAAGTTTGTTGTAGAATTACTTTGGTTATTAATTGAATCATTAAAGTTTGTTGAAGGAGAAAATAGTTGATTTCTGATCTGTTGAAGTGACCTTTTACGAATATAATGAGTGCAATTACTATACGACAAGCTAGCATTTGAGATATATGATACAAATTTCTTTTTGAAATCATCGAATTTAAAGTCAGATGATAAAACTTTGATCCTAAAATACCAACCTCTAGAACACATAGATCGTTTAACTGAAAGAATGTACTTGTTGAATTCCTTAAGATTTGATTCCAGAAAATCCATCATATATGCATTGGTCCATGAGTGAAGGCCATTGATGAAGATAATGCTAGTGTTGTTAATATCAGTTCCATAACAGCGGAATCCACGAACAAAAACATTGCTATTTTTGTTACTATTATAAAAATTTCGTACCATTATGATCTATATTTAATATTGATGAAAAAAATAAAAAAAGTAAAATGAAAGTACTAAACTAAAAAAATCGAGTTAAAAATGTAGATTAGTAATAACTGAATGTAAATTTTTTCTTTTTTTTTTTTTCTTTTGTTTAAATTTATCAATTGTTTATCTTCTTTACTCTATTATAAAAACACTTGTAGAATATTGATAGTTGTTATAAAAATCTCTTTTTGCGAATGTAAATATATTTGAAATCTTGTAAATTCTTAAATTCATGAAAATTAAAAAAAAAAGTTAAAGGTGAAGAACTCAAAAATAACTATTCTAAATTCTAATAAAGTATAAGCACATGCTTTTGAGTGAATCAAGCTCATACAATAATTAAAGCAATTACAATGGATTCATACAGTGATAATATACAGAAATACATGAAAGGTAAATTTAAAAGAAAATACAAATAATTCATTTCCTGCATATCCAACTTATACATATTATTAGAAAAAAGAACAATTATTGAGGAGACTTCATAAAATGCCCTTAACGTCGCCATGTATCGACAGGCATTTACCCTCTTCTGAGCATAATATAATTAACATAATTAATATAATTATACAAATAAAAAAAAATAAAACAAAATTTCATTTATATAATAATTAGCATATAAAAAAATATAAGTATATATATATATATATATATTTTTTTTTTCTTTCTTATTTTTTAATACTTTAGTATACTTTATATGAATAATGATTACATACAATAAAAAATATACAATACTTTATATTATATGAATAATTATTAAAGTATATCTTTATTATTATTATTATAGTCTTTATTTTTCATTAATATATAGTTATAAGTATTTAATTTTCAATATATTAATTTATTCCTATATGTCATATTAAAATTAGTAAAAAAAAAGGGTATCTATACATTATTTTCAATTATTATTTAAATTATAATAATTATTTCAAGGGTATCACTATTATCATTAAGTCATTATTTTTATTACTATTACTATTATATTATATTTATTAGTATTAGTATTAGTATTAGTATTAGTATTAGTATTAGTATTAGTATTAGTATTAGTATTAGTATTAGTATTAGTATTAGTATTAGTATTAGTATTAGTATTAGTATTAGTATTAGTATTAGTATTAGTATTAGTATTAGTATTAGTATTAGTATTAGTATTAGTGTTATTGTTCTTGTTATTTATTATATTCACAATAAATATATATATATATATATATATTTAAAATATAGGATATATTATTAAATTTATTTGCTATCATTTAATGGAAGAATAGGCCAAAGTTCTTCAGAATTATTTTTTTTAAATTCTTCATTTAAATGATCCTCTAAAAGTTTAAGTTCAAAGTTTCCATATTCTTCTAAATGTTCTTTATATCCTTTATTATGTTTCTGATAAATTTTTAATAATCGAATCTCTTCTTCTTTTTCTTTTTTTAAACGGTATTGTTCTTCACGTTCCTTTTCTTCCTTTACTTTTTTATTATAATTATTATTATTAAAAAAAATTTATTATTAAAAAAAATTTATAATATTAATATTTATTATTTTATTAAAAAGTAAAAATTTTACAAAAAAGTAAAAATATATATATATTGAATTAAATAGGATAAAAATATAAATATAAATATAAAAAAAAAATTTTTTTTTACTATATATACATTTATTTCTATACATTTCAGAATGACGAAACATTTCAATGGTTTCTTTTGAAAGAACAAATGATAAATTATTTGTTTTTTCTCTTGTATTATCATTATAATCTTGATAATCATTTTCTTCCATAATTTCATCATTATCATCTTCATAATCATTTTCCTCATATTCTTCTTCATATTCTTCATATTCTGGAATTGTAACATTTAAAGGTTGTTGATTATAAGTTGAATTTAAATTAAAATGAAAAGGAAATGGCATAAACATATTTATTGGAAAAGAATGATTTACAAAATGTTGTTGATGGAATTGTTGAAATTGTTGATAAAGATTATTATGTTTATTACTGTGATTATTAAAAAAAGGAGGTAATGGTGGAAATAAACA
Source organism: Anaeromyces robustus (assembly GCA_002104895.1). Classification (NCBI taxonomy): domain Eukaryota; kingdom Fungi; phylum Neocallimastigomycota; class Neocallimastigomycetes; order Neocallimastigales; family Neocallimastigaceae; genus Anaeromyces; species Anaeromyces robustus. The sequence goes on along the minus strand of MCFG01000698.1, from coordinate 10,465 downwards.
TGGGATGCTTTTTATATCGTTATTATTTGTAGTAAAATTTGAATTAGATTTTTTTTCTTCTTTACCATTTTTATTATTATAATTATTATTATTACTATTATTATTTACATTGATATTATTCATGTCAATATTATTATTCATAAAATGAGGCATATTAAATATTGGAAAAGGAAAAGAAGGATTTGCTAATTTATTTTTTTCTAAAAATGATTTTGAATTATATTTTGGCATTTTTTAGAATTTTTTTTTTTTTTATATATTTATTTCAACTTTAAATCTTTAATTTATATATATATATATATATTTGTTGTCTTTTTTTTTTTGTTTTTTTTCGTTTTTTGTTTTTTTTTATAATTTTTTTTTTTTTTTTTTTTTAGATTAAGATTAAATCTTCTTTGTAAAATTATTATAATTGAAATTTTATATAAATTTATTTTGATTAAAACATTACTATTTTAAAATAATTAAATATGGATATTTATATAAAATTTATAGATATATTATATGTACCCATTTATTATAAATTAAAAATTATTTATTTTACTTAACCAAAAAATTTTTCAAATATTGAAATATATATATAATAAAATCATATAAAATTTATGATAAAATTTGTATCATAAAATATATCACATAAACACAACACCTACAAATAAATAAATTTTTCCATTAACTTAAAAAAAAAATTCAGCAAAACACAACACACATTTAATTCAAAACACTTTAAATATTACAAATTAAAACGCAAATAAAAAATTAAATGATTATATAATAATTAATATATAATATATATAATATTAAATTATCAACTTAAAATATATACATATTACTATTAAATATTAATTATATTATTAATTAATTATTTTTTATAATTAATTTTTTTTTACTTCTTTTTTTTTATATTTTTTTATATATTTTAAATTAAATTAAGTTTATTTTATTTTTTTATTTGCCTTTTTAAATAGTATAATTATTAGTTTTATAATTAATTTCAATATTGTTTTTTTTATTATGTATTTAACTTTGTTTTTTTTTTATTTTTTATTATTTTATTTATTACTTTATTTATTTTATTTTATATTTGGGGTTTTTATTTTATTTGTTTGAAAGTTTTCGTTTTAATTTATTTGCTTTAATTTTTTTTATTAATTTATTATAAAAAAAACTTGTATTTAAAATTATTAAGGTAATGTTTTTTTACTTATAAATATAAAAACAAAATCTTTTCATAAAAAAAATTGGGAGGGATGGGTTATTATTATATAATTAGGATAAAAAAATCTTTAATAACTTAAAACAATATTTAAAAAATTGGTCGCTTTTCTTTAAACATTCGTAATTAAGTATCAAAAATTATTTTATGTTTTTTTCAAAAATTATTTATTTTTGAAGGCAATTTACATCTTTTCGTGGAAGGTACGGGCAATAACTTCCTTTTGTTGGGCTGGAGTTAACTTAACAAAGTTGACGGCGTAACCAGAGACACGAATAGTAAGGTTTGGATAGTTTTCTGGGTGAGCCATAGCATCTTCTAAGGTTTCACGCTTAAGGACGTTAACGTTAAGGTGGTGGGCACCCTTGGTGAAGTAACCATCTAATAAACCAGAAAGGTTACCTTGACGTTCTTCTAAGGTCTTACCAATAGTGTTTGGAACAATAGAGAAGGTGTTAGAGATACCATCCATACAAGAGTCGTAATTAACCTTAGCAACAGAGGAAAGAGAAGCAACGGCACCAGAGAATTCACGACCGTGCATTGGGTTACAACCTGGAGCGAATGGTTGACCAGCCTTACGACCATCTGGAGTAGAACCAGTCTTCTTACCGTAAACGACATTAGAGGTAATGGTAAGAATAGAAAGAGTGTGGATAGCACCACGGTAGGTTGGGGTCTTTCTGAGCTTGTTGATGAGCTTATCAGTAACAGTTCTGGCGAAGAAGTCAACACGGTCATCATCGTTACCGAATTTTGGGAATTCACCTTCAATCTTGAAGTCAACGGTTAAACCGGTCTTTGGATCACGGATTGGAGTAACCTTAGCGTACTTAATAGCAGAGAAGGAATCAGCAACAACGGAAAGACCAGCAACACCGAAGGCCATAAGACGACGGACATCGGTATCGTGAAGAGCCATTTGAAGGGATTCGTAACAGTATTGGTCGTGACAGAAGTGGATAACGTTCATGGTGTTAACGTAAAGGTTGGCAATCCAATCCATGGCCTTGTCATAAGTTTCCCACATCCAGTCGAATGGAATTGGACCTTCTGGAACTGGACCAAAGTCTGGACCAACTTGCTTACCAGTTCTTTCATCCTTACCGTGGTTGAGGACGTAAAGCATAAGCTTGGCAAGGTTACAACGAGCACCGAAGAATTGCATATCCTTACCGATTCTCATGGCAGAGACACAGCAAGCAATTCCGTAATCATCACCGAATCTAGCGGACATAAGGGCATCAGATTCGTATTGGATGGAAGAGGTATCAATAGAAACCTTGGTAGCGAAGTCCTTGAAGTTCTTTGGAAGAGCCTTGTTCCAGAGGACAGTAATGTTTGGTTCTGGAGCTGGACCTAAGTTGTAAAGGGTGTTAAGAACACGGAAGGAAGTCTTAGTAACTAAGGTACGACCATCACTACCCATACCACCAAGAGACATAGTAACCCAGGTTGGATCACCAGCGAATAAGTCGTTGTATTCTGGGGTACGTAAGTGACGAGCGAAACGTAACTTTAAGATAAGGTTATCAACGATTTCTTGAGCTTCAGATTCAGTGATAACACCGTTCTTTAAATCGTTTTCGAAGAAACAATCAAGGAAAGCATCAACACGACCAAGAGACATGGCAGCACCATCTTGTTCCTTGATAGAACCTAAGTAACCGAAATAAACGAATTGAGTAGCTTCTCTGGCGTTCTTGGCTGGCTTAGAGATATCAATACCGTAAGACTTGGCCATTTGAGTAAGTTGCTTAAGAGCCTTAACTTGATCAGCGACTTCACCAATTAATTTCATGGTTGGTTCGTCCATTTGCTTCTTTTGAAGTTCAGCCTTGTCCTTTTCCTTTTGGGCAATAAGACGGTCAGTACCGTAAAGAGCAACACGACGGTAATCACCAATAATACGACCACGACCGTAACCATCTGGTAAACCAGTCATGATAGCGTTGGAACGACCAGATCTCATTTCCTTAGAGTAGATATCGAAGACAGCGGTGTTGTGAGTCTTACGGTAGTCAGTGAAAATGTGTTCGACTTCCTTGTCCATTGGAACATTAACAGCCTTAAGAGCGTTCTTAACCATGTTAACACCACCGAATGGCTTGATGGCTCTCTTAAGTGGAACATCAGTTTGGTAACCGTAGATAACTTCATTGTCTTTGTCAAGGTAACCTGGCTTGTGGGAAGTAATGGTGGATGGAGTGTGTGGGTCAACATCGTATAAACCACCATTAGCACGTTCCTTAGCTAAGTATTCTTCAGCCTTAGCGAAAAGCTTCTTGGTCTTTTCAGTTGGGCCAGCAAGGAAAGAACCATCACCTTCGTATGGGGTGTAGTGCTTCTTGATCCAACCTTCAACATCAATTTCGCTCTTGGCAGCAGCATCGTTGGTGATGCTTGGAGCAGTAGCGTAAGTCTTGGCTTGCATGACTGGAACAGCAGCCTTCTTGGAAGCCTTAAGAGTAGTCTTCTATTAAAATAGAATAATAAAAATAATAAATTATTTATATATTAGTATTTAATAAATTCTCATTTTTTAATTATTATTTATTATTTATTTAATTTTATAATTAAAAATAAAATAATCTTTTTTATTAATTAATTTTTAATTATTTAATATTGTTTTTTTTTTTTATTTAATAATTCTCCATTAATTCCTTTTTTTTTTTATCATCCCATATTCAAATTCATCTACAAATTTTTTTTGTTATAATACACTTCTTTTTATTTCCTCTTTTTTTTTCTTTTAATTAAAAATTTTTCATTTATTTATTTCCCCATCATTTATTATTTAATTTTTTTTTGATTATTTACCATAGCTGGAGTGTGAAGAGCACGAGTTGGTTTAGCAATTCTGACACCAGCGACCTTGGTGGCAGCAACAGCGTTAATAGAAACAGTGTTAGCAATAACACTGGCGTTGGATAAAGCTAAGCTTTCCATTTTATTTTGTTTTTATATAAAAATAAATATTAAATTTGTTTAGATTGACAAAATGTGAAGAAAAAAATATTTCAGTGATTTCTCTCTCTATTTAAATGATTCTCGGTTAAATTAAATTTTATTTAAACGAAAACAAAATTAATAATAATAAATAATTAATATATGATGGTATATATTATAATATATTATTCCAATATATTAAATTTTATTTTGAAAAAATTATATATGTAATATTTTATGTATCTACCCTAACAAATTAAATTAAAATATTAATAATATATATTCCAATATATTATAATATATTTACAATAATATATTATAATTTGTTACAATATAATATATTTTAATTGTAATATATTTCCATATATTAGGATAAAATATCGATATTTAAACTATTATGAACTAATTTAATAATAATATATTAATAATATATTTTAACAAATACATTTTACTTAAATAATGTAAAAAAAATTATGATAATAAATAAATAATAAAAATAATATATTTTATTTTATTATATTTTATTTTATTTATAAAAAAAAAAATAAAAAAAATGCATTCTTTCTAATAATAATAAATTATATATTATATATTTAACTTTTAATATTTTTATAGAATTTTTATAATACTCTATAATATAATATAATATAAAATACATTATTTAAATATATACATATGTATTAATATATTAGTTTATATTTAAATATATATAGAATTATAAAGCATACAATGTAATATATTGATATTCAATAAATGTATATACAATATAATAATTGTAAATATATTGTAATGAATAAATTCTAATTTTTTCTATAACCATTTAATTCACTTTGACAAAAAAAAAGTTCTAGTTTTAAATATATTATTATTTATATTATATTTTATTTATTATTTTATTACTTATTTTATTTTATTTTATTTTATGTTAATTGTATTTTTGTTTGTTTGTTTATAAATTGTTTTTTATTAAATAAAGAATAATATTAAAAGTTAAGATAACAATTTATTATTTATAATAAATAATAAATTACCATCATATATTAAATATATTATAACTTATTTCTTAATATGTATATATAAAGAATTTGTTTTATTTTATGTTTATTATTATTATTTATTTTAATACATATTAATTAATATATTATTACTATTAATATTATTATTCGTTATTATTATTCTTTTTTAATTATAATAATAATAATATTATTATTAAAAATAGTAATGGTATATTTATATTATATATAAAATCATATCATTTTGATTTTTCAAATGAAAAAAATTATTATTAAAATATAAAATGAAGAATAAGAATTATAATTACAAAAAAAATAATAAATATTAATAAACGATTATTATAATAAATATAATAAATATAATTAATTAATAAATGATAATGGGTTAATATCAAAATGAAAGAATAAAAAAGAAAATATATTTTTAATAATAAAAACTAAAAATAAATATAAAATAATAAATAATAAATAATAATAATAATAATAAATATATAAATAAGAATAAAGAAAAAAGCTATAAAAAAATTGGCCGTAAATCAATTTTTAGAATTTTTTTTTTTAATTTCTCCCTATTTTAATATTTGGTTTATATAAAAGAATTTCAATTGTCAAAAAGAAATATATTATTATTATTTTATTTTTAGTAAATATACACTCAAAATATTAAAAAAGAAAACTTTTCAATAGAAATTATTTAATTATTGTTTTCTTATTACTTGTAAAATGAAGTAGGTATATATAAAAAAAAGTATTATTTAAACCATTACATACTTAATAATTATAATTAAAAAAAAAAAAAAAAACGTGGGGTATTTCTTAATTATATCTTTTATTTTTACTTTTTATTCACTTTTATATTCATACAATTTTCATATTCGTTTATTAATTTATTTAATTAGTTCCTACTAATTTATTATATATTAATATTTATATTTATAATTATATTTTATATTTTATATTTTATATTTTATATTTTATATTTATATCTACATAATTAATTCATTAATTTCATTTCATTATTTTTTTACTGTTTTTTTTAGTTTACGTATTTATTTATTATTTATTATTTATTATTTATTTAATTTTTTTTTCGTTTTTTTTTTTTTTGTTTTTTTGTTTTGAAAATTCATTTGTTTTATTTTTATTGTTTTATATTTAATTTATTTAATTTCATACCAAATCAATTTTTTTTTTTTTTTTAATTTAGATTTTAGAATTTTTAATTAAAAAAGGTTAAAAATTATTTTGAAAATTTTTATTAAGAATTAAAATATTAAAAATAAAAGAAATAAAAAGTTTAAAAATTATAATTTCTTATTTAGTATATATTAATATATTAAAATTATATACTACATAATAATATATTAGAATATATTATAATATATATTATACTAATATAAATTTTATATTGTAACAGTGTTTTTATTTTAATCTCATTAAAACATAAAAAAAAAAAAAAAAAGGTATATTTTAATCTTTAATATTTATAAATATTAAATATTAAATATTAAAATATATTAAGAAAAACAAGAATAATGGTTTAATTATTAATAAAAAATTAAAACAGATTTTTTTATTTTATTATTTATTTCTCTTTCTTCTTTATCTTAAATACCTTTTTTTAAAAAAAAAAAAAACAATTATTCTATAAAAATTAATACATTATTTAATATTTTAATTTTTATAGGTCAATCTCAAAACAAAACCATAAATGTATTAAAAATGTAATTATATTTTCTTTGTTTTTATTATTATGATCAACTTTTATAAAAAAAATTGCGGTCAAATTTTTTTTTACTTATTTGTTCATATTAATATATTAAATTACCATAAATCAATAAAAATTATAATAATAAAACTACTCTTTTAACTTATTATAATAAATAAGATTGATACTTTTTTTTTGAATATATTTCCTTATTAATATAAATGATATTTCAAAATTGTTTTGTTTTTCTCCATTGTTTTAAAACTAAAAATAACAATTATTATATATAAAGTACATCAAAAAGATTTTTCATAATGAAATACAAGTTTATAACTTTTCTTTTATTATTGTTTATGTATATTAAAAAAATAAAAATTAAAAAAAATTACTTTACTTAATACTCAATAACTTCCTAAAATTATATTTAATAATTAATAATTATCTAAAACTCTCGAAACAAAACATTTTTTTCATTTTCGAAAACGAAAATTATAATTTTTATTTCTATATATTAATATATATCATTTATTCTTATATTCTTATATTATTATATAATGTTAATATATTATCTTTATTAGTATAACTATTGATTTAATTTAATATTTCTTTTATTACAATTAATTACTATTTATTATATTATTATTAAAAAATAATTAAATAACAAAATCAAAAAAAAATCTTTTTAATATAATTAAAAAAAAAGTTTTTTCTTTTTCCTTTTGATTTTTACAAAAAAAAAAATATTAGTATATTATATATTATAATATATAATATATTGTAATTGAATGAATTATATATTTAATTTAATCAAAAAATTATTTTTTTAGAAGTAATTAATATTTAATAATTAAAAAACTTAATCATAATTTTTTTTTATTAAAAATTATTTTTTAATTATTTCATTATTTGGATAAATTAAATTATTCTCCAATAAAATTTAAATCGTTTTAGACCTAAAAAATAAACAAATATAAATATAGAAACTAATAATTATATTTACATTTATTATTATCTAACATTTACGTATACAATTTTTTTAATCCACAAAAACACTACTATTTTATATAGAAAATATTATTATTTTTTTAAAAAAAAAATTATAAACAGAAGATATATAATATCTTAATCTTGTATATTTTTTTTTCTTTCATTGAATATAATAATAAAAAATACTAATTTCATTTTATTTATTATAAAATAAAATAAAATAAAAATAAATAAAAATAAAAATTTATTATAAAAAAAAATATAATATAAATTTAATTAATTATTTATTTATTATTTATTTTTTTATTGATTGATTTATTTATTAATATAAGGATCAACAATTTTAATATATTGGTTGGAAATATTTTTTTAAAAAAAAAAAAAAAAAAAAAAAGAATTTACTTTAATTCCTAACCTATAATTTTATATTATGGAATTAAATTATAAGGAATATATTCCAAATTAACATTAAATAATATAAACTAACCCATGAATTATAATTCTCAATTAGTGGCCAAGTTTTAATATTTATAAATATATTTCTTAAAAAATATTTATATAATTCTTTACTATATATATAATCATCCTTAAATAGATATAATATTTTATTAAGACATTAAATATTATTTAAACTATTTCTACTGTATTTTTAATAGTTTAAATATGTTGTATCTCATAATGCACCAAATAAACAAAATAAACAATAATAATAATTAATAATTATATAAACAATGATATTTAAATAATTGTAACAATTTTAATAATAATTGATAATAATATTAATAAAAGTATTATGCTTTTTTTTAAATATTTTACATTTATATTATGTTAAACTTTTTTAATATAGACAAATATAGATTTTATTTTCCATGAAAGTTAAAGCCAAGCTATTTTCATCATTATCATCATCATATAATAATAACTAAAATAATTATAATTCTAATTATAATTATGACTATTTTTTTTATTATTATTTTTGTTATTAAAAGTATTAATATAAATTAATATAATATTTGGAATAAATCATAAATTAAAGAAAAAAAAACTTTCTTTTTATTATATTCTGTTGATTTATATGTTAAAGTGATATAAACTTTATTATATATTAAATATATATTATACTAATATATATAAATATTATCTTTTTTTTATATATTATTATTATTATTATTATAAAAGTTTACTTTTTAAACCAAGTAATACATTAATTATTGTAATAACCATTTTACTTAATTTACTTAATTTACTTATTTATTTATTTATTAATTAATTGATTTATTATTTTTTGTATTGGCTAAGCATTTTTTTTTTTATTCTTACATTTTATATAAATAAAAAAACATATTATTATATTTATTACTATAATTAAACATCATGAGATAAATTAGTATAAATTAAAAAAAAAAAGTCTTACAGTATTTTATATTAAAAGTTAACATTTTTTTTTCAATATCATAATCTATATTAATGAAAAAAAAAAAAAAAAAAAAAAAAAAAAAAGATGGATATATTGTAACCAATATTAATCAATATTTTTTAATATAATTCTGTCCTGTTGTTAAATTCGATATCCAATTTAAGAATTGTACTTAATGAATATAAATATATTCTAAAATATCAATATATTAACAATCAACAGAAAAAAAAAATTCTTTTCGACATTATATTCTTTCTTCAAAACTACTATACTAATAAAACATTTAATAAAATTAATTATTCTTATCATTCATCGTGTTCCTAAATATTTTTTTTTCTCTTTTTATTATTTAATCTAAATAATTATTATATACCACAATTTCTATAATATTCTTTTTTTTTTTTTTAATTTTTTATAACAAATAGAATATCAAATAAAATAACTTATTTAATATATTATATAATAAAGATCATCATTATTATTGTATTATTAATTAATTAATTAATAAATCATTTAAAAATTATTAATAGTAAGAGAATACAAAAAAAAAAAAAAAAGTTTGTTTTTTATTTAATCATTATAATACTAATATTACTTTTTTTTTTTTTTATGTTCAATTTTAATTTTTTAATTTTTTTTTAATTAATTTCACAAATACTAATATTTCCTTTTATATTATGGTATTGGCATTGTTCAAATTTTTATTATTAATTCAAAATAGTATGGAATTATTATAGTTTTAATATAATATATATTATAATAATATATATCAATATTATATATTAGTATTAAATAGGATATGTAATATTTTAATATAAAATGTATGAAAAACACATTTTATATTCCTATAAAAATAAATAATTCAAAATTTAATATATTATATAATATATGGATAAATATAATAAATAATATATATTTTTATATGAAACCATTTATTTGATTGATAGTTTATCCATAAGTTAAAATATTGGTATAAATATTATATAATAAATAGATAATACACTAAATGTAATTAATTAATATATTATGGATAATATATTATAATATATACATAATATGAATTAATTTTATTCGAGAATATAATGGGTAAATATTTTTTTTCATTTTTTATAATGGAAGTATTCCCGTAATTTATAAATTAAATATTTACTATTACAAATAATAAATTACATTATCCA
>MCFG01000697.1:0-14265 GCA_002104895.1 Anaeromyces robustus | reverse complement strand
AACTTAAAATAATAAAAAGTTATTTCCATTGATTTATTTTTACTATAAACTATCTCTTTTTTTTTTTTTTACCATTTCTTCGTAATTTTAAATATTATCTTTGTTAATACAATGAAAGACATTTAAAATATAAATAAAAAAAAAGGTAAAAAATAAATTTTCTCTTTTTCAACTGTATTAATAGATAATTTTTCTTCATTTGAATTTTTTTTTTTTACTTTTTCTTTTTTATACTTTTTCTTTTCTTCTTTATTCCCATTTAAAAATATATAAATATTATTTGATTTTAAATACTACTAAATGATTTTTCATTTCTATAAATTTGGGTTGGGGTATTAATTTTTTTGTTGGATTGTTTAAATTATTAAAAAAATTAATAAGTTATATATATTATTTTTGTAAATAAATTAGTATTGTGTATATACAATTTAATTTCTTTTACAGGAAAAAAATTCTTTCCTTTTATTTTTTGTTAATTTAGATGTTTTGATTAACTAAATCAACTCTATAACTATTTCCATCCCAAAATTCAGCATCAACATGTTGGACTACTATTCTTTTACCCTTGAAGAATCTTTTCTTTTCCATCATATATTTCTTAGCTTCTTCAGCATATGCTGGTAAAATGTAAACTAATGAAAGATGACCTGGACCATCATATGGAATTTTACCACGAGTTTCATTGGCAGCCTTTTCACGTAAAGCTCTTAATGTACCATCTTTATCACCGACAGCAATACCAATACAATGAATACCTTGAATTTCACGAATTCTATCAACTCTTGAAAAAAATAATTCACCAAATCTTTTATCAATAATAAATAAAATAATTATAACAATTTTTAGTACATTTAATATTTCATTTTTATTTATTTATTTATTTATATTTTCGTTTTTTTTTTTCTCGTTTATTATTCTTTTATAAAATATTATATATTTATTTTTATATGTATAATTATTCATTAATTAATATATAAATAATAATAATATTGTTAATATTTACCTTATTGAGAAAGAAGGAGTAGATCCAAGTAAAGATTCTAAACTGTGTATAACTTGTTCTTGTTTTCTAGCTGGAAGATTTAATAAGAAAGCAATATTAGTGCTAGTGTTATCTTCGGCACCTTCACTCAATGGTCTTCCATAATAATCACACTAATAATTATTTTAATAATAAAATATACATAAATAAATAAATAAATATATAAATAAATAAATTTAATAACAATAATAATACTTAGATGAATTTCTTTTAAATTTTTTTCTATATATATATTATGTTTATAAAATTCTTTAATTTATTAATAACATAATTCTTTTATAGGTAATATTCAATTATAATAAATAAATAAAAAACTGATTTTTATATATATTTATATATTTTTAATTGATACTCTATATATTAATAGTTTTTTAATATTAAATTTATTTAAATTTATTATTTATATTTATTTATTATTAAATTATTTAAATTTATTATTTATATTTATTTATTATTAAATTATTTAAATTTATTATTTATATTTATTTATTAGATTATTAAAAAAAAAAACAATATTAAAAATATATTGAAAGTTTTTTTTTTCCCAGAGTTATTTGATTATTGATTTATTTAATATATACCTGCCATTCTTTTGGTATATTTTTTCTGAAATTTTCAATATCGTTTTTAAGTTCTCCGGTTAAAGGAATATAAGCCCAATTTGATGGCATTTTTGTTATATATATATTAATTTATTAAAGTAGTATATTTAAAATGTTTTTTATATTTAACTTATTATTCAAGTTTTTATATATTTATATATATTTTTATTAATATTTAATTATTTGAAGAAATAGTAATTAAACCTTCTTCCTTTTTTTTTTCTTTAAAAGTGATTTCTTTAAAATAAAAAAAAAAAAAGAAAAGAAAAAAAAGAAAAAAATATTAAAAAAATATATGTAAAATATCATATCTAATTACAAGGAAAAAAAAAATTTTTTTTTTTCAACTTTTTTAATTAATCTATATTAAATAAATTTATTATTATATTATATTTCTATTTATTATATATAATACAATATATATTGTATTATATTGAAATATATTAAAATAAAAAATTATTTATTTAATTATTATTTTTTTATTCATTTATTTAAATTTTTTTAATATCTTTTCCTCTTTTTTTTTTACATAAATTTTTTTTACCTTGTAATACTTTTGTATTACCTGAAAAATTATAATAATAATAAGTTTAATACACACAACAGTAAAATATTTATATACAACAATATAATGGAATATAAATATAAATATATTAAATGTAATACAATGTATGAAAACATTTAAAATGTATAGTAAATAAGTAAATGAATGAATAATAATTAAAAGCAATTATATTTATAAAGAATGGGATTCATGTACAATGTAAGAAATTAAATAAAACTTTTATAGAATAAATTAATGATTTTAACTACTATAGCATGTAATATTTACAATATAAATTCTATAATATTTAAAAATTATACAGAATATAGAGAATATAATTATTGTTTTTTGTTTTGTAGTCTTATTCTATACCATGTAATATTGTTTTTTTTTTCCTCGGCATTTTATTTAGGTTAAAAATTGTTTATCTAATAATTAATAATTAATAAATAATAAATAATAAATAATAATAATATATAAAATGTAATAAATAATATTATTAAAATTGTAAAAATATAACGTTATATGAATATATTGTAGATTGAATGTATTGTAAATATAATTACTTAAATACTTTAATTAATTTAATTATATAATAAGAATATACATTGAATATATCATGTTTTATATAATGGCTTATGAAATATAATAACGAAATAAGTAAATCATAATTATAATATATATTAAAATTAATAATATTTAATAATATTTAATAATAATTAATAGATATTTAACAAAAAATAATTATATAATAATTATAAAAAATTTTATAAATATAATAATGTTTATTTTTTTTTTTTTATTTTATATTTATTCTTTCATATTTAATAAGCTTTTTTATTATACAATATATTAATATATTATATTAATAAATGGATCATATATATAAAATTGAATTTTATTTATATTAAAATAAAGTTATGAGTAATTTTGTATTGTTAAAAATCTTTTTCCTCTTTGTGTTACTGAATTGATAAAATATTTAATATATCTAATATATTATATATATTATAATTACACAATAAATAAGTATGTTACATAATATATTAGATTACATTTTATTATATATAAAAATATATTATATAAAATATATTTTATGTATAAAAAAATTTTAAAAGAAATGAAAATTGAAAAATTTCCATTTTTGAAAAAAAAACTACATTTTATTAATATATTAATATGTATTACACAATATATTATAATGTATTACAATTTATTTTGTTTACATTTCATACAAGAGAATGAAATAATAATTTTGACAATATAAAACTTATAATTACAATTAGTAGAGAAAAAAAACTAAAGCATTATTATTATATTACTGCATAAATAAATAAATAAATAAATAAATAAATAAATAAATAAATAAATAAATAAATAAATAAACAAATAAATAAATAAATAAATAAATAAATAAATAAATAAATAAATAAACAAATAAATAAATAAATAAATAAATAAATAAATAAATAAATAAATAAATAAATAAATAAATAAATAGACTAATATATTGAGTACCCATCTCCCATACGTACACTAATGGTATACCTGTAGGGTGATACTTTATGGCATATCGATTCGACGTCGACGCTCCACTTTTGTCATTATGTTCTGCTAGATCATGATTCTTATACATTCCTACTTAGTTTCCTTTTACCATGAGCATCAGAATGGAACCGCTTTAGAATATCATGATAGCAGCTTGATACACTTAGGATAGAAATCTTATCTGCATTTAGTTAGATTTTAATAATTATCCGAAAAGAATAAATAGAAAAAGAATAATAATTAAAAAAGGAACAATTGGGTTGGGATAATAAATATAATATTTAAAAAATAAAAAACATACGAAAAATAATTCTTATTATTAAATTATTAAGTGTAGTAATTATAATTTTATAATAAACTATTATTTTATTCTATTATAATCCTTTTATATATATAACAAATAGATAATGTTCAATACATCATTATTATTGTAATATTTATAAAGGTAACTTTAATTATAAGTGGTAAGGTTTCTAGCATTCTAATAAATAAATAATAATGTGAAGTTATTAAATATATATAAGCCACAATACAATAATATAAAATTATTGTAATTAATGAAATTTGTAACTCAATAAAATATATATTAAAAAGTTGACATGAATTATAAAACCAAATTAACTTGACACTTAATATGAATCATACATAATAATAATAATAAAATAATTATTATTATATATATAATATAAATATAAATATAAATAATAAATATAAATTATTATATAATTAATTATATTAAATCATTAAATCATTAATAAATTAATATTATTAATTATTTATCATTTAATTATTCATCACAAGTTTTAAATGATATTTTTTTTTTTTTATATTTATATATAATATTTCATTATTTCTTAGTCATATTTAAGTTTCAAGTTTTTTTACCTGTTGGCTTAGTTTTAAAAATTAACAATTATAATACACAAATTAACAATAAAATATTTAAATAATTAATTTTATTACTCATTATATTACTGATTATATGATTATAAACTATATTGAATAGTTTATGATGATACATTATTAGGATATTGTGTAAAAAGGAAAAAAAAAAGAAAAAACTATTATTACTATTGAAATTACAATTTTTTATTTATTAATATATACTACGTAAATTTTTTTTTTTTAAAATAAAACTCAATAATAAATAAAAGTGAAGAAAAAAAAAAGATAAACTAACATATACATCATATACATAGGTGTATTTATATATTTTTTCAATGTAAATCTATTTAAATAAATTATTATATGAAATAAAATGTATAATTACTTTAATAGTCATTAACAGTGTTTAACATAAATATCTTATTATTCGATACATTTCATACTTGCTTGATAAAAAAAATAAATAAAACTTATATGTCTTAAATATTATTATAAAAATATATCAATAAATAAATACTATTATAAAAATATATTAATTATAAATACATGCATAAATTTTAAAAAATACCCTATTTTTATTATTTAGAATTCCTTTATAACTTTTACCACTTGTTTTTTTTTTCATATTTTTATTATTTAAAATTCTTACAGAATTTTTATCACTTGTATTTTTTTTCATATTTTTATTATTTAAAAGTTTTCATTATAATTTATATTTTTATATTATCAACAAAAACAAAAACAAACGAAAACAAAAACAAATTATACTAAATAAACTAACAAAGGAATATGTTTTATTGTATTATTGTATTATTAATATATTTATAATTCATAAAATAAATTTTATTCATTTATTATATATTTATTTATTTATTTATTTATTTATTAGTAAACATTAGTAAATATTTTATATTGAATAAATTTAATAAATAGTACAAAATAATATATTATATTACATATAGTAATATATATAATTTAATTTTACATTTTTATATTAATTATAATTATTTTGTTTTGGTAGGATGATATTATTTATTTTTCAAACTAAAGCCACAATTACCTGTCATATTTATACAAAATAAAAATTTTTATTATTATTATCTTATTATGTATTATTTATTATTTAGATTTTTTTTATTTTTTAATGGAGTTACTTATACTATAATAAACAATAAATATTATAGTAGTAGAGCAATAATTATTTGTATATATATACATTGTAAGATATGTAATTCTAGACCTAAGTATAAATATTTATTTATTTATTTATTTATTTTTTTTTGTTTTTTGGAGAAAAAAACCATTTTGAATAATCAAGATAAAAAATATAAATTTCAAGATAGAAATATTCATTCAAAATGTTCCATAAACACAATCATTATTGATTTTCATATTTTACAAATATAATATATATAAATATAATATATATAAATATATATAAATATATATATATGTAATATATATTTATTTATTTATTTATTGTAATATATATTTATTTATTTATATTTATTTATTTATTTATTTCATATTTAAATATTTAACTAATAATTTATATTATTCTTTTCATTTTAATAAAATTGTGTATAAATAAAAAAAAAAGTTAATTATTTTCATTTAATAATATTGTATTTTTTGCTTTCAAAAATAAACTTTTTTATCTAAATCATTAAATAAATAATAATTATAGTAAATGAAATAAAAACAGAATATAGTTATATTTTATATATTTTTTATTATTTTTATTGCATTTTTTTTTTTTTTTTGGTAAAAGTAAAAAAATAATTTATGGTCAAAAGGATATTATGTAAATAATATAATATGTAATATAATAATATAAATATTAATTAAGAATAAATACGTATAAATGAGAAAAAGAAAAAAAGGAAAAAAAAATAAAATTTTTAATATAATAAAACTATTCTATTAAAAAAAAGAAATAAATTAAAAAAAAAAAATTATAAGATTAGTTAAAACTATATTTTAAGTTATAAATAGAATAGTATTTTTTTTTAATAAGAAAAGAATAAAAGCTAATATTATTTCTTATTATCTATATTATAAAAATGATATATATAATTATATATATATATTTATCTAAACAATAGTTTTCCAAAAAATAAATATATATATTTATGTTAAATTTGAATTATGATAAATAATTATTATAAATAATTTATTATTTAAAATTATATACGTTTTTTTTTTTTTTTTTTTCTAAATTATATATTTATTCTTTTTATACATAGTGTATATTTATAATATATATTATATATTAATTATTTATTATTTATTTTTTTTTTTTTATTTTCCCTTTTTTTTTATAATTTATATTTTATATGTTTATATATTTAAAATTCTAACCATTTTGAAAAATATTCACATGAAGATGGATTAACTTCACCTAAATCACTACACATTTTAAAAATTGGACATTGACCACATGGTGTACAAGTTAAAGTTGTTTCTGATGATTTACTAGTATTAACTGCTTTATACATCCAAGTATCATCATCATCATCTATACTATTAGAAGCAATGGAAGTACGAAGTCTTCTTTCAATTTTACCATCATATACTAAACGATCTAATAAACCTTGAACATCATCATTATCTAAAGAAACTCCTGAACGGAAAAGATCTGAATTATTTAAAAAATTACTTAATGAAGATACTGTTGGATAATATGGATAATTAGCTGGTAATAATTGATCTTCTTCGGTTGGCATACTCTTTTTTTTTTTTTTTTTGATTAAAATTTTTAAATAAAAATTTAAATTTATATAAAATATTTCATATTAATTATTAAAAAGAATGAAATGAAGCAAAAAAGAAAAAAATAAATTAATATCAATATTTAAATATTTATTTATAAAATAATGAAAAACAAAATTACTATAAGAGATATTTATATTATTATGATTTTTATTTATAGTTATATTTTTCTTTATAACTTTTTTTTTTTTTTTTGATATTTATATTCAAATTTTATTATTATTAGTACAAAGAAAAATTATATAAAACTTACATCTTTTAAAATTTTTCTATAAATAGCATGAGAAAGAATTTCAATAAATTCGACATCAAGTTCATTATCTTGATAGAAAGTACCACCTGTAACTTCATCAGATGGAGCTAATTCATAAAGCATATATACTCTTTTGATAGAATTCTATGGGAATAATAATAATAATAATAATAATAATAATAATAATAATAATAATAATAATAATAATAATAATAATAATAATAATAATAATAATAATAATAATAATAATAATAGTGTTGAATGATTGAATAATAATAATTGATTATGAGAATATTGATAAATATATATATTATTATTTTATAAGATAAGATATTTAATAATCGAAAAATGATAAAAAAATAAAATAAAAAATAAAATAAAATAAAATAAAATAGAAAAAAAAATTATTACATAAAAAAAAAAAAAGAATTTTATATTATTAGTTTTATTTTGAATATATATATATATTAGAAATAAAAATGTAAAAATTATGTCTTTATTATAAAGAAAAAGAAACAAAAAAAAAATTTTTTTTATTTTCTTTACCTTTATAGATTTTACAGTTTTAATAATTTTTCTTTTTTCTAAAGCTTTTAATGAAGCAAGAACTTGTTTTTGATGTATACCAGATTTAATTTTTAAATCTTTTTGCCAAATACCTTTTGAACCAGCTTCTTTAATATAACCATATATAATTTTTTCATTGGCATCCATAGAACGTAATCTATAAAATAATAACAGATATAGATAAAATAAAATAAAATAAAATAAAATTATAAAAATTAAAATAAAATATAATATTAATATTCCTTTTTTTTTTTTTTTTTTATTTTTTTTTTGTTATAAAAATTTTTATTATATATATTATTATTATTATAATTATTATTAAAAATATTTAATTATATAAAATTATTATATATTTTTATATAAATGTATTTATTTACTTATGAACTTCTTCTTCAGAAACTGCAACAAAAGTTAATACATTATTACCAGCTCCAGAACTTGAGGATCTAATTTCTATTAAATCCTATTAACATAAAAAAGAGAAATAAAAAAAAAAAAAGAAAAACCATTTAAATTAATTTATAAATTATATTTTTTGAAATGTCAATGTTTTATATATATTATTAACTTTTTTTTTATTAAATAAAAATAATAATTAAAAATAGTAATTACTTTTTTTGAAAGACTGTTACCGACGGTAACAAGATCATTAATAGACCAACCATCAAGATGTTGTAAAGCTAATACACTTGATATACCCTTTATTATTTATATAAAAAAAAATTTTTTTTTAATTAATAATGAATATTTAGGAAAAAATATTTTGAAATTATGAAATTTCTTTTTTTTTTTTTTTTTTAATTAAATAAAATAATATAAATATATAAAATTTCCATATATGTGAATTTCTATCAATTATTCTAATTTTCATAATTTATTGAAATTTAAAATTTAATTTTTAAAATTTTTATTTTTCAAGTTTAAATTTTTATGTTTAAATTTATTAGAATTATTAATTTATTCATTAATGAAAAAAAAAAATATATATATAGGAAATTTTTTGAATTTTAATCTCGACCAAGAAATCTTCATTTAGATATAACAAAAATTGATTAATTGATTTTTTTTTTTTTTCATTTTTCCATCTTATCCAATTAATAAAAATGAAATATATTATAAATATATATAAATATTTAAATAATATTTTATGCACCTTTGGGAAAGCTTGAATTAAATCTATTAATTGTTTTTCATCAGCTGGAAGTATTTCTCCGTAAACCGTATTATCTTTTTCTTTTGTATTTTCTTGTTGTTGTGGTTTAGTTTCTTGTTTTATTGGTGAATCTTCAACTTTTTCTTTTTTAATACTTTTTTCTTTCTTAATTGGAGATTCCATAGCTGCTTTGCGTGTAGCAGTTATTGAATGTTCACGAGTAACTTTTGGCATTTTTTTTTATTTTATTTTTAAATTATTATATGATATTGATAATGAGATTAAATTTTTGTTTAATGTTATTATAATAAAAAATGAATTTCTATAGAAATTTTGGTATTAATAAAAAAAAAGAAATATCTATTATTTTTATTATTATATTATTATAAGTTATTGAATATGATTTTAATTGATTTATAAATATTTATTGAAGAAAAAAAAATATATATTATTTAAAGAATTATATAATCGAGTAAAATGTAGTTAAAAAAAAAATAAATAATAAAACCCCGTAGATATTTTCTATAATAATATAATTTATATAATTATGATTTCTATAAATATTAAATTTTAATAAATTAATAAAAATAAATAAATTAAATGAAAATAAGAGAATTGATTAAATTAACAATATATATATATTTAAATCATTGATATATAAGAATAATTAGTAAAAATTATATAAATAATAAATTTTTTTTTTTTTTTTTTTTTCTTTTAAATTTTAAATTTCATTATAATTTCTAAATTTCTTAATATTAAAAAATAAAAAAAAAAAAAAAAAAATCAAAATTTAATATATCTTAAATAATTTAATAATTTATTTATATAATTTATATATTTCTTATTTATTATATATTATTTTACTATTTTATTTCTTATCCATATTTTCTAATTAAAATAAATTTCCATAAAATTATAAATTTATTTTATTTATTTATTTTTTTTTTTTTATTTTTTTTTTACTATAAAAATCAAATTTTAACCAATCATTTTTCGTTATTTATTGATTTATTAAAAAATCATATGAAATCATGTTTTATTTTTATTTTATGAGAAAAAAGTATAAATTTATTAATTCAAAACATATAATTTAAAATTAAATCTTTAATAAAAGAATAAGAATGTCTTGAAGTAAAAAAAATTTGTAAAAATGGAAAGATAAATATTGTTTTAATAAAATATAAAATATAATGATAATAGGATATATAATAATATATGAAAAATGAGTAGACACAATAAATAAATAACAATATTAAATTTTTTTTATTTTTATGGATATAAATATAGGTAGGTCTAACATATTGAAAGATAATATAATTTTTCAATATATAATATAATATTTCTCTTAAAATAATTTTCTATGAATAATAACTAGCATTAATTATTTCTTGAGTTTATAATTATGTTATATAATGGAATTATTTTTTTTAAAATAGTAATTTTGATTAATAGTTTCCACAAAAGTATAATTTTATATTTTACCGTTAGATAATTATTAATTAAATTTAAAAAAAAAAAAAAAAGATTATATTTTTTTTTATTTATTTAATGGCAGTTGAAAAAAAAAATTAAAGTTGGTAAAGTTTTTCTTTTTTTTTTTTAAAATTATATTAAATATTAAAGATCAAAATAAAATTTTTTTTAATATTTAATATTTAATATTAAAAGTTAATAAATTAATAATAATAATAATAAATAATGATATTTAATATATTTATTTATGTTTTTTATTAATTTATTGATTTTATTAATTCTTCATTTAATCTTTTTATTTTATTTTATTTTATTTTATTTTATTTTTTATTTTTTTAATATTTATTTAAATAAACATTCGTTTATAAACATTCCTTAAACAAAAAAAATAGCAACAATAATAATAATAATAATTTTAAAAAAAAATAAAAATAAATTAATAATAAAATTTTTAAAAAAAATATTATTAATTTATTGAATACACTATGTTTTTTTTTGTTTTTTTAAATTATTAAAAATTATTAAATTTTTGGTTTTTAATATATTATTAATAAATACTTTAACTATAATTTAAAAATTAAAAATTAAAAAAAAAAAAATTGTTTTTATTTGATTTTTAATTAATTAAATCAACTCTGAATTTTTTTTTTTTTTTAAAAAAAAGTACAATGAATGAGGTAAATACAAAAAATAAATAATTGTACAAACATGAAAAAACAAAGTATATTAAAACAATTAAAACGTATTACGAGTACTGATAATTCCGTTCCTTTCACATTCCTCAACATATTGAATTACTTACCTGTCTTTATGTGTCGTAATGACTCTATTATACACCAATGTCACGTTTGGGAATGAGAAATAACAATTATCCATTTATATCTCAAATTGTCTCTTGAAGATTCGCTTAACATCATTCGAACTATTTTATATGGTGTTGAAAATAATTTATCTATTGTATCTGCTAAACTTATTACTAGTATATATAATGATAAAATATAAATAAAAAAAATTTTTTTTTATTAATTAATGAATTGATGTGATAATTAAAAATTCGTTTAAATAAAATTATTCTATAATACTTTTTTTCTTTCTTTAATATTTATAGTATATAACATGTAAAAAATAATTAGCAATTGTTGATTATTTTAATAAGTGTATATATTAAATTTTTTAAAAGTAAATAAAATATTTAATTTTTAAAAATAAATAAAATAAAATAAAGTAAAATAAATATATTATATAATAAAAATTGTACAATTTTAATGTATATATATATATATTTTTTATTTTTATAAATGTATGAATATTTATATGTAAATAGAAATTTTTTTAAAAAAATTTTACATTGTTCTATACTCTTTGTAACCCAACTGGATTATAAAAATTAGAAGAAAGTGAAATAGATATGAATCATAAAGATCAAGGAAATGGTTAATGATATTAATAAATGAAAACATTACACGAAAAATTATTATTGTTAGTATTGAACCAGATTATGAAAGAAAAATAAAAATTTTGAAAAAAAAAAAATACTTTTCCAAATCATAAATTCGAGATTGTATATTAATTATTCATGATTCTATTCAAAATAATAAAATTAAATTATAATAAATAAAACATAAAAAGTTATTTGATTATTCTGATTTTGAATGATTTCATTAATTACTAATATTTTCAAAATGTTGTCATCGTATCGTATCTTTCAATTACAGTTTTTTTACTATCGTATCTTTCAATTAAAGCTTTTTTATTGAAAATATATTTATACTTATTATCTATATAAAGAGATACTCAGAAAATGATAACTTTTATTATTATTATTATTATTATTATTATTATTATTGTTGTTGTTGTTGTTGTTGTTATTATTGTTGTTGTTGTTAAAAGTTACATCAAAAGCAGACAAAATATTGAATTAGAAAAAAAAACATAATAAATAAATAAATAAATAAATAAATAAATAAATAAATAAATAAATAAATAAATAAATAAATAATAAACGGAAATTTCTGATTTTTATTTATTAATTTTATTATTTGTATATTAATTAATTTATTATTAATTAATATACTTAATTTTTATTGGCTATTTCACTAACACAATTTATAGTTTGATTAATAAAATATTATAACAAATATTAAATTTATATTTAAAAAAAAAAACAATATAAAATAAATAAATGGAAATTACATCCCTATTTATATTTAATAAAGTTTAAAAATAAAATAATAAAAAAAAAACAAACAATTTAAAAAAAAAAAAAGATTAACAATTATTTACATTCATATATAAATAAAAATATAAAAGAAAACAATTTTTAATCTTTTTTTTTTTTTTTTTTTTTTTTTTTTTTTTAAACAGTATTGAAAAAATATATATATTATTTTTATTTAATAAATATGACTTTTTAATAAAAAAAAAGAAAAAGAAAAAGAAAAAAAGAAAAATAATAAAATATAATTATCCATATATTAAATTAAAATCAATTATATATATTTAAAAACATAATATAACATAATAAACACACCTAATTTAAAAAAAAAGTAAAAAAAAAAAAATAAATAAATAAATAAATAAATAAAAACATAAAAAAAAAATGGATTTCAATACTTTTGTTGATGAGCTTTTACTTGCTATAAAAAACAATGATAAAAAAGCAGTTAAATTATTAAATGAAAATAAAAATTAGTTCAAGAATATTTAGGAAAAGATGCTAGCTTTAAAACTATGGACTCTTTTATTAATCAATTAAATAATACAATTGTAAAAATTGGAAAAAAAGATTTTGATGCCGCAAAAAGTGCTTTGAAACATTATACTATGATTAATGTTTTAGAACGTTTTAAAAATAGTTGTGGTATGATTAGAGCAATACAAGCAGATAATAAATATGCTTTAAAATGGCTTCAATCTATGAATGTTAGTCCTTACGTTCAAGATGAAGAAGGTATGACTGTATTAATGCATGCTGTTCAAGATAAAAAATGGGATAAGTATATTGATCCATTTGTTTCTGATAAAAAATGTCTTAATCAAGAAGACAATAATGGAAGAACTGCATTATTTTATGCTTTTGGTAATACAACTGGATTATGGAAACTTAGAGAAAAGGGTATTGATTTGAATCATAAAGATCTTGATGGTAATACGGTTTTACTTTATTGTTGTAAAAATAATTATCTTTATCGTATAAAATCCTTATTTAAAAATAAAGTAGAAGTTAATGCTAAAGATATTAATGGAAGAACAGCAGCTATGTATTTAGCATTGAATGGATATTATACAGATATACCGCTCAGTGGACTGAATCCAACATTGAATACAACACTTAATTCTGAATATTCTTTATTTCAACTCTTACGAAAGGCAGAAGCTAATTTTAATATGACTAATGAAAATGGAGAAACAGCTCTTTCTCTT
>MCFG01000696.1:0-14279 GCA_002104895.1 Anaeromyces robustus | reverse complement strand
CAAACATTACACCATGTAAGTTATGGCCCGAAGAAGCAAAAATCAACTTCGTTCAGTCTAGGTTGCGTGGAGCTGCAAGAAGTTGGTACCAAACAAAATATCCTATTGGTACTATTCCATCCTCTTTATGGACCCTTTTAGAAGAATTAAAAAGAGCCTTTCCTGATGTCGTTAACAGGAAACTAAAGAAGATTAAACTAGCCAATATAAAGCATAATTACGGTAAAATCAATGAGTACATTGATGAATTCCGTAAGTTAACTGCTGATTTAGCTTGGCCTGAAGAACCTTTAGCTTTGTTCTTTTATAAAGGTCTTCATCCTAAATACAAGGATGAAATAAACAAAATGGAAAAGTTTCCTGAGAAGCTCGAAGAAATCATAACAAAGTGTATCCTGTTAGAGTCTTCTCAAGAAATGAATGCAAAGATCAGTCAGTTCTCCGGAAATAGAACTGACAAGAAGAAAAATTCAAATTCCCGTCCGCAGAATACCGAAAAGAAGAACAAAAATACTAATTTTAATAAAAACAATAATTTTTATAATAAGTCTAAAAACAACAGTAACGACAACCGCGTTACTGACGTGCAAAAAATAAGCTCAAAAAACTAGACAATGGACTTCAAAAGAAGTCCTCTACTTTGAACTTCTCAAAGGAAGTTCAACATAACTTAACTACCCTAAACAATAGTCTCCCTGAATCATTTTTCTCATTTAAATCATACATTCCCATTTTAAATGAGAATAACAAAATTATTAAATACCAAGTTAGATCCATTCTAGATACTGGATCACTTTGTAACTTTATTTCATCAAACCTTGTTAAAAAACTTAATTTAAATATTAACAATTGTCAAAACAAAATTTTAATAAAAGGAATCAGTGGAGATACAGATTCAATAAATAGCTTCGTATCTCTAAAATTCCAAATAAAATTATTTATAAACAAGAAATTCAGATTTATTCGTTTTAAACAAAAATTTTTGGTCTCAGACCATCTCCCTGTTGATTTACTTTTAGGTAATCAGTTCATGGAGAAATACAAAATCCACTATAATTATCGCAATAAATATGTTTATTCTACTCTCAGTTTAAATCATTTTAAAAATGATTTAATAAAAACTTTTTCTAATAATAATAATAATAAGTCAAATCATTATAATTATAATTTTTTAATTTACTCTTTCCTTTCACAAAAAGATGTCTCTGGATCAGAGGAACCTAACATTGAAGATATCCCAGAACCATATAGAGATCTCGCAGTTGTCTTTAGCAAAAAAGAAGCAGACAAATTCCCTCCACACCGTCTTACCGATTGTGAAATTATATTAAAAGATGGTGCTACCCTTCATTATGGTCCTATCTACCAATTATCCTTAGAAGAAGAAGAAACTCTCAAGGAATATATCGAAGACATGTCAGAAAAGGGCTTTATCAGAGAATCTAACTCTCCTGAAGGTTATCCTGTCTTATTCCAGAAGAAACGTGATGGTTCTCTTAGACTTTGCGTCGATTATAAAAAATTAAATGCGGTTACAGTTAGAAACTCTTATCCTATTCTGCTTATTAGAGATATAATCGAACGCGTTAAAGGAGTAAAATACTTTACTAAATTAGATTTACGCTCCGCTTATAATTTAATTAGAATTAAGGAAGGTGACGAATATAAAACTGCCTTCCATACTAAATACGGTCATTACGAATATTTAGTAATGCCATTTGGATTAAAAAATGCCCCAGCTGTCTTCCAATCGTTTATTAACTCAGTTCTTAGACCATTTTTAGAAAAATCAGTTATTTTGTACCTTGATGATATACTCATCTACTCTTATAATCTAGAAGAACATCATAAAACCGTTCGCGATGTTCTTAAGAAATTAATTGAAAATAACTTATTTGCAAAACTTTCAAAGTGTGAATTCGATAAGGAAAAAGTCGAATTCTTAGGTCATATCATTTCAGGATCTGGTATAGCTACTGACCCAAAGAAAATCAAGACTATCGAAGAATGGCCTGTCCCTAAATGTGTAAAGGATGTGCAAAGATTCGTTGGTCTTTGCAATTACTATAGAAGATTTGTAAAGGACTTCTCCTCAATTGCTAAACCTTTACACTCTTTAACAAAAAAGGGAAAGAAGTTTATCTGGTCTCCAGAATGTGACTCTGCATTCTCAATCCTAAAGAAACGTTTGACGACTTCTCCCGTCCTTCTCCATCCCGACAATACTAAACAATTTATTGTCGAGTGCGACGCCAGCAACTTTGCTATTGGCGCAGTCCTTTCGCAATATGATGATGATAATAAACTTCATCCTGTTGCGTACCATTCGAGAAGTCTTAATAACGCCGAACTTAATTATCCGATCACCGACAAAGAACTTCTGGCTATTAAAGATTCTTTTTCTACCTGGCGTCATCTCCTATTAGGTGCTAAGTTCAAGGTGAAAGTATTCACCGACCACAAGAACCTAA
Organism: Anaeromyces robustus; assembly: GCA_002104895.1. Lineage (NCBI taxonomy): Eukaryota > Fungi > Neocallimastigomycota > Neocallimastigomycetes > Neocallimastigales > Neocallimastigaceae > Anaeromyces > Anaeromyces robustus. Next base: position 11,808 of record MCFG01000696.1, on the reverse strand, counting down.
TATACACTCTTGGTGGTAAAATTGGCAACCAACGACAACATCGTTGGCACTTGTTTTTCCAAGAGTATGATTTTGAACTTATTTATCGCCAAGGTAATAAAAATGGCAAGCCAGATTCCCTATCTAGAAGATTTAGAAGAAGAACCTGAATTCATCTTAGATAAGAAGAATATTAGTTCTACCCCCTGCCTCGTTAGTATCACAAATGATTTTCTCTCGAATATTAAAAAGCATCTTAAAAATGATCCTGTAGCCGAAGATCTTCGTCTTTATTTCGGCCCAATAATGCAAATCAAGGTTATTTTTATAAACCGTTCAGAAAAATGAATAAATTTAAAATCGAAGACAATCTTATATTCTATAATAACTTAATATATATTCCTAAGGAACTTCGCTTAGAAATACTCATGAGATATCATGAGTCTCCCGCCGCCGGTCATTGAGGTGTCAAAAGAACCTTGGAACTTATCTCTAGGAACTTTTGGTGGCCTAAAATGGATGAGGATGTCAAAGACTTTCTAAAATCATGCGAAACATGCATGAGAAATAAAGTCAAGACACCGAAAATTTGGACTACTTCAACCCTTAGAAGTTCCCGAAAGACCCTGGAAATCAATTGAAATCGACTTCCTTTGTGGGCTTCCTCCTTCTAAAAATTACACTGTAATAATGGTAGTGGTTGATAGATTTTCTAAAATGATACACCTTGTTCCATTTAAGGATATACCCAATGCAGCACAAACAGCTAAAGCTTTTATCAATTCAATTTATAGACTGCATGGGCTTCCTTACGATATAATTACCGATAGAGGATCTCAATTTACTAGTGACCTATGGCAAGAGTTCCTCCTTATTTTAGGTGTTCAATCGAAAATAACAACTACCGATCATCACGAAACTGTAGGACAAGTTGAACGATGTAATTCTTACATCGAACAATACCTCCGCTGTTTCTCTAGATCTTTTTATCACAATAACTGGGCTAACTTTCTACCGCTAGCTGAGTTTGCCTACAACAACTCAATTCACCCTTCTACCAACGAAACTCCCTTCTTTGTAAATTATGGATTCCACCCGTATATGGACGAATTCACTCTACTTCCAACAACTAATATAAATCACAAAACCATTCAAAAGGTTGCCGAAGGATTCAATCATATACAGGATGTCCTTCTCCGTTCTCAAGAATTATACAAGCGCGCATCCGATAAGAAGAGAATGACCGCTCCTACGTATAAGATTGATGATCTTGTCTGGATACAAGCTCCTCCTTCTTTGAACCTCGAATCCAGCTCTAAACTCGCTCTCTGTAAATATGGTCCATACAAGGTAACCAATGTCCTCCATAATAACAATTACGAAATTGACTTAAAGAAGTCACCTTTTCCTAAACATTACAACGTTTTCCATGTTTCTGAATTAGAACCTTTCACTCCGGTGCCCACTCGTTTCTCCAAAAGAAACAAAGATCCTGAATCTATTAAGGATATAGTTGAAATTTCTGGTTTCAGAACTAATTACAAGAAGAAACAGTACGAATATAGAGTTCGTTATAAATATCGTACTGCTTATAATTGGGTTCCATCTTCTGAACTTAATAGTAATAGAACCTCTGCTTCTATTAGTTATGACAACTAAATTTTATTTTTACTTTTTTTATATAATTTTTTTAGATAATTTTATCAATATTTTTTTTTATTCTACTTTCTGCACCACTTTTTTGCCACTACCCTCTGTTTGCTTCCCACTATTTTTTTTTTTCAAAAAAAAAAAAAAAAAAAAAAAAAAATTGAAAAAATTATTTGAAAAAATATTTTAATTGATAAAAATTTTTTGAAAATTTTTTGATAATTTAATTTTCAAAAAATTTTATCAAAAATTTTTAAATAATTTCAAATAAATTTTTCAAATTAATTTTTTTTCAATAAATTTTTCAAATTAATTATTCAAAAAATTTTTTCAATAAATTTTTAATAAAATTTTTCAATTAAATTTTTCAAAAATTTTTCAATAAATTTTTTCAAAAAGAAAAATAAAAAATTTTTTTTCTTTTCATATATAAAAAATCATTTTTTCTGTGATACCCATGCACATGGGGTATTTTTCAGAAATTTTTGATTTTTTCATTAATTAAAAATCAATTGGGCTATCCATATAGCCTAAAAAATTTTTAATATAAATTAATAATAAATTAATTAATAAATTAAGATTTGAAAAATCAATACTTTTTTAAAATTTTTAAATTTTTCAAAAATTTCAAAAATTTCAATCTACAGCCAAAAATTAAATTTTTTAAAAATTTTTTTAAAATTTAATTTTTGAATCAAAAATAATTTTTTAAATATAAAAATATATAATTATCAATTTTATAAAATATTTATATCAATATATGAATATTAAAATATTTTATCAATATATATTATATTTTATTAATATTTAATAATAATATTATATTCAACAAATTTTTATATTCCAAAAATTTATTATCTTTTATTTTTCACATGGCCAATCGAACTTTTGTTCGAGTGAAATTTAAAAGACTACTTTTAAAGTATACTTTAATTTAAAAAATTTCAAACTTTAACTTTATAAAATTTTATATTTAAATTTTAATTATATAACTCTTTGAATTCGCCTGGAATACGAATTCTTGGAAGAGGACGTTGTTAAGGATTTGAATGGATTATAGATATAAGCCACATTATATCTATTAAATATTTATTATTCAGCATGTTTATGCGCCCCAAATCCTTATACAATTTAATTATTATTAATTTTATTAATAATACAGTTGAATATAAATTATACTTTTATTTTATTAACAAATTATATTCTTATCTTATATATATTATTTTTAATATATATAAGATAATATTTTACATATGTTTCATTTGTGATAAAGAATGAAATTTATAAAAATATAATTAATATCAGCTGAATTTCAAAAATATTATAAAATTATTTAAAATAAAAATTAAAATATTTAGTTATTTAATATAAACAAATTATTTATTTTAACTATTTAATGTTCTTAATTTTAATAAATTAATATTTTATTTATAAACAAACTTAAAAATAAGAAAATAATATAAAAAGAAAATGTAAAATTAATATTTTTTAAAAATTGTTACTAATTATCCACAAAAATTAGAATAATAATAATAATAATAATAATTAGAATAATAATATTATTTAAAATAACTACTAGATTATTAATAATTAAAGATTATAATAATAAATTTTATGATGTTTTTAATAACTAGATTTTAATATTTTAATACATAAACGAGATGTATTAAATAAATTTATAATTTTAATAAAACTAATTTTAAACTCTGAAATATTAAACTTAATGACTTTCTTTTAAATTTTATAATTAAATATGATTTATACAATCATATCTTGAACAATGAAGTTATCACTTTCTATTTAATAGAATTAAGATAATTTCAACATTGTTTCATTTGATGATACAATATTTCCTTATATACATATTATTTCTAAAACCATATTTTTAAACCTTTTATTCCATATAAACCAACATTTAACAAAACTTCTTTATAATATTATTAATATCTTAAAACATAATAATTTTATCTATATTAAAAACTATTTTATATTATCAATATTTTATTAATATCTTATAATAAATTATAAATATTTTATTAATATCAAATAAATTTTATTAATACTATATAATAAATATTCTTATAATAAATTTTATCAATATTCTTATAATAAATAAATATTATTAATATTTTATATTAAATAAATCTTATTAATATCTTATAATAAATTCTATATCTTTATTAATATTTAAATAAACCTTATTAATATTTTATAATAAATTTTATATATATAATAAATAATATCTTAAATAATATTTTATTAATTTTTTATAATAATTATTTCATTAATATCAAATATTTTACAATACTTTATTAATATATTTTATTTATATTCTTATAACAATAATTATTAATATTTCTAATTCTAACCTTTAATAAATTTAATACTTTAATATAATTATAATAATAAATATAATTAAATATTATCCATACTTTTCCCTTTTCCCTTTTCCCTTATTCTTTCCCTCCAACTTAAAAACCTTGGACAAATACAGAAAATAAATATTCTGTATAATATTAAAATAAAATAAAATAAATAAAATAATAAAAATTAATTATAAAATAAATGAATTATTTATAAAATGTATAATACAGAAGTTAAATGTATTTCCGTAGTAAAGTATAATATTTATTTTTAATTTTTTTATTTAAAACACTAAATAGATTAATAAAATATTTTAATAATTAGAATAGAAAATATTAATAAATAATAATAACAATAATAATTAATATCAAAATAAATCTTAGAAAATAATATTTAGAATAGTGAGTTATATTATAAAATAAATAATAATAATTTAGATTAATTAAATAAATAATAATAATAATAATAGTCGAAAGACTGTAATAATAAAATTCATGTATTATAAAAGGAGGATAATTTTTCTTTCTTTTATAAAAACGATCAATAATTTTGTATTTAAAAATAAGAATAATAAATAAAGTAGAGTTAAAACAAAAAGATTATTTTATTTTTAATTTTATTGATTCCAAAGTAATAATTATTTAGTATAAGTTAATTATATTTATTGTTTATGAATATACTGTTTCCTGCATCATTGATGGTACAGGATTCAAATTGTAACGAATACTAGAAATTATAGAGTTGGCTTACTCGTTAAGCTCTAGAACTCTGCTCAGTATTCCTGGGTTCAATACACAGGAATGCCTTTTGTTAAAATTTATATTTTTATTTTTTACTATTTTATTATTTTATTTTTTTATTATTATTTTATTATATATTAATATATTATAAAGTGTATTAAATGATAATATTATTTTATTATAAAAAGGTTAATAGACCAATTAGATTTAGAATATAATAACTCATGAAAAATGTAATTAAAATATTTTGAAATAATGTTTATAAATATTCAAGAATTTTCTCATTTGAAAATTCGAGTTTTTATTAACAAAGAAATAATAAAATAAATAAAATTATTTGATACTAACCTGTTGTTTGTTTGTGTCCAATAATTCTTGTTTATTTTCTAATATTGAGGTGTTTTTAAGTTTATTAAGAATTATTATTGTTGGACTTCTGTTCTTTACAATAAAAACTCCTATAAAATTTTTTAAACACCTTAGTATCAAATAATCAAATATAAAATTTTTAAAGACTACTTAAGTAAGTCAGTAAAAATTTATATTAAAGGAAAAGGACGCTGAAAAAATAGAAAAGTCCGTATACTAATATAAATTTTTACCTTTTGGCGCTTAATAGTAATAAAAAATTTTATATAATAATTTTTATAAAACAAAATTTTTTTAATGACAATTTCAATTTCAGTTCAATTTTAATTTCAAATCTCAATTTCAATTTCTATCACAATTCAATTAAAACTTCAATTTCAGTTCAATTTTAATTTCAAATCTCAATTTCAATTTCAATTTCAATCACGATTCAATTAAAATTTCAATTTCAATTTAAAATCTCAATTTCAACTTCAATTATAATTCAATTAAAATTTCAATTTCAATTTAAAACCTCAATTTCAATTTCGACTACAATCCAATTAAAATTTCAATTACAATTTAAAATTTCAATTCAAACTTCAATTACAAATCAATTAAAAAAAAAAAAAAAAAAAAAAAAATTTCAATTTCAATTTCAATTTCAATTTCAATTTCAATTTCAATTTCAATTTCAATTTCAATTTCAATTTCAATTTCAATTTCAATTTCAATTTCAATTTCAATTTCAATTTCAATTTCAATTTCAATTTCAATTTCAATTTCAATTTATTCTTAATTTTAAATCCAATTTAAATTTAAATTTTGATTACAAATTCCAATTTAGTATTAATTAAAAAAAAAAAAAAAAAAAAAAAAATTTTTTTTTTTATCATCAAATTTAAATTCAATTGCAAATTGAAATTTCAATCTCAAAATTTCAAAATCAATTCTGTCAAAAAAAAAAAAATCTTTTTTTATTTAAAACAATACCAAACTAGAAGAGAATAAAACATTACAATTAAAGTAAACTTGACTAAAATATACAAAAAAGGAAAAAAATATGAAAAAAAAAATAAATAAATACAAAGAAATTTAAATAAATCCAATAATAAAATTTAAATATATAAGTGAATGAATAAATATTTTTTAAATAAATCAATTAATAAGTGAATAAAAATATAATATTTAAATAAAACACATAATAAAAAATAAACGAATAATTGTAATAAAACAAATAAAAAAAAAAATAATATAAAATATTTTTCTTTTTAATAAAAGAAAAATAAATATTTTTATATAAATTGTTATAAATTTTCTTTAAATCAGCTTCCTGTGACTTCCTACGCGAGGTAGCTTAATCAACTGCCGATACGTAATACTTTTGTTTTCTGGGATATTTGACAACTGAGGTAGCTCATATAATTTTTTTCTTAAGGCTAATTAAGTTAGTCGTTAAAAAAAGAAATTAATAATATCCTACCTTTTATTAATTTTTAATTAATATTAACAGTCGAATATCTTAGCGTTTATATAACGGTTATAACAAAAGAGCTAAGGGTTCTATCACCTGAAGTTATTTAATAATTTATAAATAATTTGTTATAAAAATATTTAATTTTAATTATTAAAAAGAAAATATTATTATATTAAAAAAAAAAAAAAAAAAAAAAAAAAAAAAAAAAAAAAAAAAAAAAAATTTTCTTTAAGAAAATTTATTGTTGATTTATATAAAAATTTAATATTGATAATTGAAATATCCTTTTCTTATTGATATTGAATTTAACAGTTTAAATCAGCATAGACGAGCCTTACTAATCAATCAACAGAGGTATAGTAAGGGTGGTAATAAGATCCTGAAGCGCGTGACGGAACATAGATCGCGTGAATAGGGTGACGGAAAACGTTTACCATCGGATGAAAGACTCTTGATTAGTAGTCTATTATATTTAAACTGTTAAATTCAATATCAATAAGAAAAGGATATTTCAATTATCAATATTAAATTTTTATATAAATCAACAATAAATTTTCTTAAAGAAAATTTTTTTTTTTTTTTTTTTTTTTTTTTTTTTTTTTTTTTTTTTTTTTTTTAATATAATAATATTTTCTTTTTAATAATTAAAATTAAATATTTTTATAACAAATTATTTATAAATTATTAAATAACTTCAGGTGATAGAACCCTTAGCTCTTTTGTTATAACCGTTATATAAACGCTAAGATATTCGACTGTTAATATTAATTAAAAATTAATAAAAGGTAGGATATTATTAATTTCTTTTTTTAACGACTAACTTAATTAGCCTTAAGAAAAAAATTATATGAGCTACCTCAGTTGTCAAATATCCCAGAAAACAAAAGTATTACGTATCGGCAGTTGATTAAGCTACCTCGCGTAGGAAGTCACAGGAAGCTGATTTAAAGAAAATTTATAACAATTTATATAAAAATATTTATTTTTCTTTTATTAAAAAGAAAAATATTTTATATTATTTTTTTTTTTATTTGTTTTATTACAATTATTCGTTTATTTTTTATTATGTGTTTTATTTAAATATTATATTTTTATTCACTTATTAATTGATTTATTTAAAAAATATTTATTCATTCACTTATATATTTAAATTTTATTATTGGATTTATTTAAATTTCTTTGTATTTATTTATTTTTTTTTTCATATTTTTTTCCTTTTTTGTATATTTTAGTCAAGTTTACTTTAATTGTAATGTTTTATTCTCTTCTAGTTTGGTATTGTTTTAAATAAAAAAAGATTTTTTTTTTTTTGACAGAATTGATTTTGAAATTTTGAGATTGAAATTTCAATTTGCAATTGAATTTAAATTTGATGATAAGAAAAAAAAATTTTTTTTTTTTTTTTTTTTTTTTTTTTAATTAATACTAAATTGGAATTTGTAATCAAAATTTAAATTTAAATTGGATTTAAAATTAAGAATAAATTGAAATTGAAATTGAAATTGAAATTGAAATTGAAATTGAAATTGAAATTGAAATTGAAATTGAAATTGAAATTGAAATTGAAATTGAAATTGAAATTGAAATTGAAATTGAAATTGAAATTGAAATTTTTTTTTTTTTTTTTTTTTTTTTTTAATTGATTTGTAATTGAAGTTTGAATTGAAATTTTAAATTGTAATTGAAATTTTAATTGGATTGTAGTCGAAATTGAAATTGAGGTTTTAAATTGAAATTGAAATTTTAATTGAATTATAATTGAAGTTGAAATTGAGATTTTAAATTGAAATTGAAATTTTAATTGAATCGTGATTGAAATTGAAATTGAAATTGAGATTTGAAATTAAAATTGAACTGAAATTGAAGTTTTAATTGAATTGTGATAGAAATTGAAATTGAGATTTGAAATTAAAATTGAACTGAAATTGAAATTGTCATTAAAAAAAATTTTGTTTTATAAAAATTATTATATAAAATTTTTTATTACTATTAAGCGCCAAAAGGTAAAAATTTATATTAGTATACGGACTTTTCTATTTTTTCAGCGTCCTTTTTCCTTTAATATAAATTTTTACTGACTTACTTAAGTAGTCTTTAAAAATTTTATATTTGATTATTTGATACTAAGGTGTTTAAAAAATTTTATAGGAGTTTTTATTGTAAAGAACAGAAGTCCAACAATAATAATTCTTAATAAACTTAAAAACACCTCAATATTAGAAAATAAACAAGAATTATTGGACACAAACAAACAACAGGTTAGTATCAAATAATTTTATTTATTTTATTATTTCTTTGTTAATAAAAACTCGAATTTTCAAATGAGAAAATTCTTGAATATTTATAAACATTATTTCAAAATATTTTAATTACATTTTTCATGAGTTATTATATTCTAAATCTAATTGGTCTATTAACCTTTTTATAATAAAATAATATTATCATTTAATACACTTTATAATATATTAATATATAATAAAATAATAATAAAAAAATAAAATAATAAAATAGTAAAAAATAAAAATATAAATTTTAACAAAAGGCATTCCTGTGTATTGAACCCAGGAATACTGAGCAGAGTTCTAGAGCTTAACGAGTAAGCCAACTCTATAATTTCTAGTATTCGTTACACTACTCCCCAATTTTTATATTAAAATCAAAGAAAAATTAGCTATCCATTTGGAAATACCATTTTAGTAAACCAGATCAATCTTAGAAATAAAATAACTTAAAACAATCCGTTAAAGAAAATAACCCTTTGAAAATCAATTCAAGAAACAAATAACCTAACCCTATAAATTATATAAGTGAACAAAATATAATAATTTAAATAAATCCATAATTAAGTGAACCAAAATTTAAGAACTAAATAAATCAATTAGGAAATCTAAGTGAATAAAACCCAAGGTTAAATAAATCAAATATATAAGTGAACAAATAAATATTAATTAAATAAATTAATATAATAATTAAGTGAACATTTTTACAAGTAAGTAAAAAAAAAAAAAAAAAAAAAAAAAAAAAAATAATAATAGTAATAATTAATAAATTTCTTGCTTGAAATAGTAGCAAGAAAACCTTGTGTAATAAAGATTTTTGTGTATAACCTTTAAAAACAAGGAATTTATAAATAATAAGTTCTTATCGTCCCTTTTACTCTTTATAAAATTTCTTATATTCGCATTGGCCCTCGCTGGTAGGCAGAGGCGTAAGTCCTACATTCAGCTCCGGTAGGTTGATAAACCGAAAGAACAGCAGTGCGAAACAAAGAATAATAAAAAAGAGTAAATATTATAGTCGTTATTATTATTATAGGTAAATAAGTGTTATTAAAATATACTAGGAGCGTATAGAGCTCATACAGAGTTAGGAGATTAGTCTTCTTTAGTGCTGCATTCGACAAATAGATTTGGTTCTAGACTAGGTAAAACTCCAGCGAGAGGACAGTCACCGTAGTCTATTTATATAGGAAAACGGTTCTAGGTCTGCAGCAACTCTGGCGAACAAGGAACTCCAGTCACCGAAGGCTGTAGGTTGGTCGCGAAGGTAAAACGACCCTAAAACATATATAGTTTTTAATTTTATTTCGAGGTCTAGTATATACCTCTTGTTAAGTAACTTCTGCCGGTTTTTCTATAGTTGTAAGGCAAAAGAAGTGAAAATTAAAATATTTACCTATAAACTATCCCAAAGACTTTAAAATTCGAAATCTCTTATTATAAATAAGGAAAGTCTTAATTGAAATTCCTTCAGCACTTATTTTTAAATCAACTTCTTATCTACGTATTGATCCTCGCTGGTAGGCATAGATGTAAGACCTGCATTCAGCTCTTCGGTTGATAAACTGAATGAACAGCAATACGGAAAAGAAGTATTTAAAAATATTTAAAATTATATATCAATTAATTCAGAAGCTTATTTATAATATTTAATCCAAAAAATTATAACTCTCTAAGCAAACTCAAAGCACTTTTATAAAATTAACTATTGTGGGAACACTTATAATCAAAACTTTAAAACGTATTCTTAACATATTTATATAAATTCAAAAATAATAATACATAATGGAAGAAGAAAACTTCAATAATATTAATCCAATTTTTAAAGACGGATTTGCAGGAGACCGTCGTTACTTTAAAGGTTTTCTAGCCAAAATGGAACTTATTTTTATGTTACAGCCCGATAAGTTCGAAGAAGATCCAATCAAGGTTGCCTATATTATATCCAGACTCTACGGTTCAGCAATGAACTGGGCCGCAACCCTGATAGAAAACAATGATCCTTGCCTCAACGACTACGACGCTTTCATATCCAAAATTAAAGCTACCTTCGGAAGCTATGATTCCACATTCATAGCAAACCAAAAACTTAAAACGATCAGGCAAAAACGTTTAGGAGACGTCGGAAGCTACATTATGGAATTCAACAAATACGCCGACGAATCATCCTGGAACGAGGAAGCTAAAATGGATGCTTTTCTCTCAGGCCTAAACGATCAGATAGCTACTCGAATATTGGAAATGTTTCCTGGTCCTCAATCTCTCTTCTCCATGCAAACAATAGCTTCAAGAATCGATTGTCGACTCTCTACCCATCGACAATTTTTTAACCCTCAAAGTCGTTTTAATAATAATAACAGCAATAATTATAATAATTCCAATAAAAGCAAGGAACCCTTCTCTAACACAAAACAATCAACTTTCAGATTTCGTGAACCATTAAGTAACGAAGAAAAAGAAAGAAGAAGAAAAGAAAACCTTTGTGCTTACTGTGGATCAAAAAACCATCAAGTCAACAATTGCCCTTTGACGAATAAAGTAAATGAAGATAACAATAAACCCTCTTCCAGCAATGCTTTTATCTCTAATCCAGAATTTAAACCAAAACCAAGACCTAGACTCTCTGATGACCCATCTTTGAATGCTCCAGTTGTCGAATTCAATCTACAAACTCTAAACTCTTCCTGCAACGTTAAGTTACTGATTGATTCAGGTTCTCAATTAAATCTTATGGATATTCACTTTGCTAAAGAAAACAATATTCCTTTCGATACAAATTCTACTTTACCTGCCGTTTCTGGAGTAGCCGGAAATCTGTAACAACGCTAACGACTTAGGTTAACACAATACTAATTATACTTTTTATGTTATAAGATTAATGAGTTTTAATAACAATTTTATTTATTATTAATATTTATTTTAATCTTAATACTAATTCTAGAGATTAATTTTACATGAAATTACAAGAATA
>MCFG01000695.1:0-14352 GCA_002104895.1 Anaeromyces robustus | reverse complement strand
GCATTTCGGAATCGTGCATTTCGGAATCGTACATTATTGTATGTGGCTTGATGATAAAATATTTTATAGCCACATTTATCAAAAATAAATAAATAAATAAATATATAAATAACTAAATAAAATCAAAATAAAATAGAATCAAAATAATATTATATTAATAATCTTTTAAATAATATTTTGTTAAAAATTGTATATAAATAAGGACTTTATTCTATTATAATTATTAAATAAATAATTATTTTAATAAATAATAAATAAATAAATAAATAAATAAATAAATAAATACATAAATAATTAAATAAAATTAAATATTATTTTATTAATAATCTTTTAAATAATATTTTGTTAAAAAAATTATTTAAAAAAGGACTTGTTCTGTTATCATTAAATAAATAAAACTGTTATAATTATTAAATAAATAATTATTTTAATAAATAATAAATAAATAAATAAATAAATAAATAATTAAATAAAATTAAATAAAATTAAATATTATTTTATTAATAATCTTTTAAATAATATTTTGTTAAAAAAATTATTTAAAAAAGGACTTGTTCTGTTATCATTAAATAAATAAAACTATTATAATTATTAAATAAATAAATATTTTAATAAATAATAAATAAATAAATAAATAAATAATTAATTAAATAATTAAATAATTAAATAATTAAATAAAATTAAATATTATTTTATTAATAATCTTTTAAATAATATTTTGTTAAAAAAATTATTTAAAAAAGGACTTGTTCTGTTATCATTACATAAATAAAACTATTATAATTATTAAATAAATAAATATTGTAATAAATAATAAATAAATAAATAAATAAATAATTATTAAATAATTATAATTATTAAATAAATAATTATTTTAATAAATAATAAATAAATAAATACTAAATAAATAAATAATTATTAAATAATTATAATTATTAAATAAATAATTATTTTAATAAATAATAAATAAATAAATACTAAATAAATAAATAATAAATAGATAATTCTTTAATATTTATTTAACAATTATTGAATATATAAATAAATAATAAATATATAAATATTTAATAAATAAATAAATAAATACTAAATAATTAATTAATAAATAAATAAATAATAATTATTTATTATTTATTTTTCAATTATTTAAAAAAAAAAAACATATAAATATATGATAAATAAATAAATAAATAAATACTAAATAATAATTTATAAATATATGATAAATAAATAAATAAATAAATACTAAATAATAATTTATAAATATATGATAAATAAATAAATAAATAAATACTAAATAATTAATTTATAAATAAATAAATAAATAAATAATAATTATTTAATATTTATTTAGCAATTATTTAAAAAAATATATAAATATAAGATAAATAAATAATTAATTAAATAATAATTAATAAATAAATAATTTTTTTAATATTTTTTTAAACGGTTATTAATAAAAAAATAATTAGTTACTATATTATAATTATAAATGGAGGAAATTGAAAAAATTGAATTTAGTGAAACCAATCGAGGCAAAAAACAACTCATTATTAATAAAAAATATAAATTTAATTTTTCACTTAAAAAAAAAGATAATTCAAAAGTATACAGATGCACAGAATACAAAACAGCAAATAAATGTAAATCTTTCATTATTTTAAATGATAAAAATGAAATTTTAAAATATGAAAGTTTCCATAACCATCTTGAAAAAGAATTTGATGCATCTCTGTCACTAATAAAACATAAAATTAAAGAGGAAATCAGAAAAAGCACAATTCCAATGGATTTAAAACCAAGGCGTATATATAACGAAGTTTCTCAAAACATGGGATTCATATGTCCAGAGTATGATACAATTAGATCCCAAATACTTAGAAATATAAATAAGCAAATACATACAGATATTACAACATTTGATGAAATTCCAAATGAATCAATATATTATAAAACAGAAAGAGGAGAGGATTTTATGATATTCAAAAATCCTAATATAATAATTTTTCAATCACCATTTCAAGCAAAATTATTTTCGAAATATTATGAAGATATATTTGCTGATGGTACTTTTTATGTAGCGCCTAAGTTTAGCTACCAAGTATTTATAACAAGAACTTACGTTTCGGAATTAAATAAATTTTATACTACTTCAATTTCTATATTAAAAAATAAAAAAGAGGCCACATATGAAACATTATTTAAAGAAATAATAAAAAATGTAAATAAATTTAGGGAAAATAGTATAACTACCCAAATTAATTTACACTGTGATTTTGAAATAGCTATATCCAATGCCGCAAGAAAAATTATTCCTAATTTAAATATCAAATATTGTGTTTGGCATTACAAAAAATCTTTAGAGAAACAAAAAAATAAATTATGTTTTAATGAAGTAGATAATAATAATGATGTATATGTATATTATAAAGCTATTTCAAATTTGCCTTTTATAAATCCTGAATATATATTTGATATTTATTTCAAAATCAAAAGTGCATGCAAAAAAAAAAACTATAGCAATTTTTTGGAATTTTTAGAATATTTTAAAAATAATTATTTACATAAATACAATACTAATAATTGGAATTATTATAAGAATATAGAGCATATAACAAATAATGCTTCAGAATCTTTTAATAATTACTTAAATAATTTATTTCCAAAAAAACCTTCATTTTTTAAATTAATTTATATATTAAAAAAAGAAGAATCCTTATCCTACAATGATTACGAAAGGAGAATTAATGGAATCTGGAGAAAAAAACAAAAAATAATTAGAAAGACTGATGAAATAAAAAATATAATTGAAAATTATAAATATATGGAAAAAGATTATATTTATAATGGATATGATAGAAAAGATATTGTTGAATTATGGTATAATTGCTTAATTGATTTAAATAATAAAAAATACTAATTTTTTATTATAAATTAGTATTTTTCTAACCTTTTTAAATTATATATTATGCTTAATTATTGTTCTTGTAACAATATAAGGAAATAAAATTACTTTAAGATTTTTTTAGCTAGTTTTTAGCTAAATTATATCTAAAACTGATCTATTTAACTATAATTAAAATATAATTAATATCAATATCAAAATTTTTAGTATAAAAATATTATTAATATCAATATCACAATTTTTAGTATAAAAATATTATTAATATCAATATCAAAATTTTTAGTATAAAAATATTATTAATATCAATATCACAATTTTTAGTATTGTAACGGAACGGTAGTTCCAATATTACAATTGACACCAAAATCTGAAGTAAACACAAACAAAATAAAATTTAAAATAAAAGATACTTATTGCAATATCAGAACACCTTTCCTTTGTTAACCTGAAAGGTCGGTGTCGAGATATATATATTAGTAAGATTTAGTTTTAAGTTTTATTTTATTTTTATTTAAAATTTGTTTTATTAGAATATAGTTTTATTAATTATTAAAAATTAATAATAACTAATCTTTGTAGTATTTCAAACTACTTATGAATTAATTATTACTAATATATATAAAGTTATAAAAGAATAAAAGCACAAAGAAAAATATTTTAACTAAAAGTTTTACACCTATTTATACTTTTTGCGGAAAAATAGTTTTAAAAATAAAAGTTCATAAAAAATAATAAAAATTGCTAGAAACTAAGATATTTTGTTATAAAATGAATCTCATAGAAAAATAAAGAAATATTATATAATTTTTTCTTAAAGTTTCTAATTTTATTCCATGTATTTCTTTATAGAATTACATGGAATAAAATTATACTTAAAGAAAAACTTATAACAGCACCTATACTTATATATCCAGATTATGATAATCAATTTATTATTAGAACGGATGCTTCATTAGATGGAATAGGTGGTGTATTAATGCAAAAGAATCAAGATAATATTGAACACCCTATTCAATTTATAAGCAGAACTTTAAAACCTACAGAATTAAATTATAGTGTAACTGATTTAGAAGGCACTGCTGCTTATTATTGTAGTTTAAAATTTAAACCTTATTTTAATGGTAATAAACTCGAAACTATTTTATATACAGATCATAAACCTCTAGTAGGTTTATTTAATAATAAAGAACCAAATAATGCTCGCCAAGCTAGATGGGTATTAACATTTAGTATGCTAAAAATTTTTGTTAAGTATGAACAAGGAAAGAAAAATGTTATTGCAGATGCACTTTCTCGTTTAGTTCCTAAATCAAAAATAAATGAAAAAGAAATTAAAAATACTAATTTATTTACTTGTCTTGAAGAAGTTATTGATAATAATATTGATCAAAATAATACTGATAATACTTCTGATAATTTCAATAATAATAATATTAACGAAAATAATATTAATAAAAATAATATTAATAATTTTTCTGAAAATTTTATTAATAATAATATTAATAATAATAATATTAATAATAATAATATTAATAATATTTCTGAAAATTATAATGATAATAATATTAATAATTACTTTTCTAATAAAAATAATATCAATAATAATATTAATAAAAATGACAACAATAATGTTACTAAAAATTTTGATAATGAAATTAATATTAATAAAAATTTTATTAAAAATTTTTCTAAAAATTTTAATAATGAAAATTTTAATAATAAAAATTGTACCAAAAATTTTTCTGAAAAATTTAATAATATTAATAAAAATTATATTAAAAATTTTTCTAAAAATTTTAATAATAATAATATTAATGAATTTGAAAATTTTATTGATAGTGTTTGCAATAATTCTTGTGTTAAAAACATTGATAATATCGAAAATTTTAATTCCTTTAAAAATTTTTATAATAAAATTGATTTAGAAAATAATTTAAATAATAATAATTATTCTTATAATAATAATAATAATAATAATAATATAAATGATATTTCTATTTTAAATAATGATTCTGAAAATAATTATAAAGAAAAGGAAATAAATTTAGCTACTACAAATAATAATGTTTCTAACTCAGAAGATTTTATAAATAGTAAAACTATTAATGATTATTTGAAAAAGAAAATAATTATTATAGATAATATTAAATATTTTAAAGATGGAGAAAATATTCGAAAATTTGTTGAAGATAAAGAAGAGAAAATTGAACTTTTATTAGCTGCTCATAATGTTGGACATGAAGGATATTTCAAAACGTATGATAGATTAAAAAGAAAATATTATTGGGAAAACATGTCCAAAGATGTAGAATTACTTGTTAAAACTTGCCATGATTGCCAAATGAAAAGACCTCAGCCTATTAACAGAGGTACTGAATCATTTGCTACTAAACCAGGTTTGCCTTTTACTAAAGTAGGACTTGATATTATTGGACCACTGCCTACTACTAAAAATAATAATAAATATATTATTGTACTGGTCGATTATTTTACTAAGTGGGTTGAAGCTGAACCACTTAAAACAATTGAATCAAATGATGTTATTAAATTTCTTACTAATGTATTTTCTCGTCATGGTATTCCAGAAATTCTTATAACTGATAATGGTCCTCAATTTACTTCAAATATGACAAAAGGATTTCTTGATTTATATAATGTTTATGTTCATTACACAAGTACTTATCATCCTGAAAGTAATGGTCAAGTAGAAAACAGGAATAGAGAAATTGTAAAATATATTAGACTTCTCGGTGGAACTGATAGTAATTGGGATGATATTCTTCCTGTTGCTTTATGGGCAATAAGAACTTGTAAAACCGAAGTCACTAAGTTTTCTAGTTTTGAACTTTTATATGGTAGAACTGATCTACAACCTTTTGAACTATCTATAAGTTATAATGATAGAAACATTGATGAATCTTTTGATGAATATCTTATAAGAAAATTTACTACACATCATAAATGGATTATGGAAGCCACTGCTAATATTGAAAATGCTAATAAATTATGGGAAAATAGAAGAAAACAATTAAAATCCATGAACAC
Organism: Anaeromyces robustus; assembly: GCA_002104895.1. Taxonomy (NCBI): domain Eukaryota; kingdom Fungi; phylum Neocallimastigomycota; class Neocallimastigomycetes; order Neocallimastigales; family Neocallimastigaceae; genus Anaeromyces; species Anaeromyces robustus. Next base: position 8,402 of record MCFG01000695.1, on the reverse strand, counting down.
TTCCTTTGAACCAGGTGATCTAGTACTAGTAAGAAATTTTTCTAGAAGAAAATTAGATCCATTTTATACTGGTCCTTTCCGCATTGTTCAAATGAAATTTAATACTGCTTGCATTTGTGACATTTACACTGGTGAAATAGCTGATAGAAATGTTCACCAGAAAAATCTGGTACACTACTATACTTGGTACAACCAGACTTCAGGGGACGAAGTCTGAAGCTAAGCAGGGGGATTTTGATACAATATTCCCTTATATACACATTATTTCTAAACCCATATTTTTAAACCTTTTATCCCATATAAACTAACATTTAATAAAACTTCTTTATAATATTATTAATATCTTAAAACATAATAATTTTATCTATATTAAAAATCATTTTTATATTATCAATATTTTATTAATATCTTAAAATAAATTATAAATATTTTATTAATATCAAATAAATTTTATCAATACTTTATAATTAATATTCTTATAATAAATTTTATCAATACTTTATAATTAATATTCTTATAATAAATTTTATCAATATTCTTATAATAAATAAATATTATTAATATTTTATATTAAATAAATCCTATTAATATCTTATAATAAATTCTATATCTTTATTAATATTTTAAATAAATCTTATTAATATTTTAAAATAAACTTTATATATAATAAATAATATTTTAAATAATATTTTATCAATATCAAATATTTTATAACACTTTATTAATACATTTTATTTATATTCTTATAACAATAATTATTAATATTTCTAATTCTAACCTTTAATAAATTTAATACTTCAATATAATTATAATAATAAATATTTATAATAATAAATATATAAATAATTATAATTAAATAATACTATCCACTCTTTTCCCTTTTTCCCTTATCCTTTCCCTCCAACTTAAAAACCCTGGACTAATACAGAAAATAAATATTCTGTATATTATTAAAATAAAATAAAATAAATAAAATAATAAAAATTAATTATAAAATAAATGAATTATTTATAAAATGTATAATACAGAAGTTAAATGTATTTCTGTATAAAAGTATAATATTTATTTTTAATTTTTATTTAAAACACTAAATAGATTAATAAAATATTTAATAATTAGAATAGAAAATATTAATAAATAATAATAACAATAATAATTAATATTAAAATAAATCTTAGAAAATAATGTTTAGAATAGAGAATTATATTATAAAATAAATAATAATAATTAGATTAATTAAATAAATAATAATAATAATAATAGTCGAGAGACTATAATAATAAAATTCATGTATTATAAAAGGAGGATAATTTTTCTTTCTTTTATAAAACGATCAATAATTTGTATTTAAAAATAAGAATAATAAAAATAAAAGAAGAGTTAAACAAAAGATTATTTTATTTTTAATTTTATTGATTCATTAGTAATAATTATTTAGTATATAAGTTAATTATATTTATTGTTTATGAATATACATGTTTCCTGCATCATGAGGGATTCGTTACAAGTATAAAAATATTATTAATATCAATATCAAAATTTTTAATATAAATATATTATTATTAATATCAATATCAAATTTTTTAGTATAAAAATATTATTAATATCAATGTCAATCTTATTTAGTAAAAATAATAATATCAATTATGTTTAAAAAATCATTAAATAAATATTTTTTTATTTTTTATTATTTTATTAAAATTTTAGTTATTATTATTTCAATTTAATAATAAAATAAATTAAAATATTTTATATAAATAATTTTAAATATAAATGAAAAATATTATAAAATATTAAATAAAATAAAAGACTTTGAAAAAATATGATTTTTGTTTGTTTGTAAAAGTTAATGAATAACTTGAATCTTTCTTTTTTAAATTTTTTTTGTATTTTTTTGTATTTTTTTTTCAATTCTTTGATTTTATTATAATTTTTTTAATTATTTTTATTTCATTTTTTAATTTATAATTATTAATTATAATTTTTAATTATTATTTATTTATTTATTTATTCATTTATTTAATATATAAAATTTCATGCGCCACAGATTCCGAAATGCACAATTCCGAAATGCACGATTCCGAAATGCACGATTGCGAAATGCACCACATTCATTTTAGTTTATTAATATAAAATGTAAATCCTAATACTAATATCTAATAAAAAAATTTAATTTTTCCTAAATATTTTTTTTATTCCAGGTTTATATACATACATACATACCTACATACATACATACATAATATATATATATATTTTTTTTAAAATATATAAAGGAAAAATAAAAAATAAAGATAATAAAAATATTAAAATAGATGCGATATAAGATAATCAAGATTTATTATTCATTAATTTTCCTGAAGTTTAATTTTTTTTTAACCGTTATCAATTAATAAACGTTTGAAAAAATAATAAAGTTTTTTTTTTTTAAAAAAATTTTTTATTTAATGCTTTATGTATTATATTTTAAATTTTATTTAATGTCATTTTTTTTTTTTTTTAAATATATATATAATTGAGTTAATAATTATTTAAATAAGCGTTTAAAGGTTGTTAGTAACATAATAAAAAAAATTAGAATTTCATTTCATAATAACTTTATTTTTGTCAACATTATCATAATTAAATAAATATACTTATTAGTTAATAATAATAATAAAAAAAAAAGGTTCAAGATAATTTTAATTTTTTTTTTTACTTTTATTTTTATTATTTTTTATTTTTTTTTTTTTTTACTTTTTAAAATTAATAATTTTTCTTATTATAATTTTATTTTAAGAAATTTCTTTGTTTCCTTTTATTTTTGTATATTGTCTTTTTTTTTTTTTTTTTTTTTTTTTAATTTTAAAAAAAAGATACTCTTTATCCATTTTTTTCCCTATTCGCCAAGAGTAAAAAAAAAATGACAAAATATTTCTTCTTTTAAATTTTAATATTTTTTTTTTAATTTTTATTTTTTGTTATTGTTTTTCATTAAATTTTTTATTTTATTTTTATTTTTATTTTTATTTTTATTTTATTTTTTTTTTTGACATTATAATATTATACTTATTTTTTAATAATAATATTATAATTTTATAATTATTATAATTAATATTTTTAATTAGTATTGTACGTAATATTAATTATCTTATTTTTTTTTTTTTAATTCACTATTATTACCTCTTTCTAAATATACATAATTTATTGTTTTTTAAAAAAAAGTTTAATAATTTTATTTTAAATTAATTATCATCTCAAGTTCAAAAATTATATAGAATGAATATATTTATATATATTCATTCTATATAATTATTAATGAAAACAAAACATGTTTTTTTTTTTTTTGTTTTAAACTTTGACAAAAAATGAAAAATAATCCTCATAATCATAATCATCAGACTATAATTATAATTTAAATAAATAAGAATTATAAAGTATGCAAAATATAAAAAGTTTAAAATATATTATAATAAAAAAAGTGACAAAAATAAAAATAAATTAAAAAAAAAAAAAAAAAAATGGCAAATACAAAAGTAAAAAGTATAAAGTAAAAAGTAGAAAAAAAAAATTTTTTTTAACATAATCTTTATTTTTTTTTTTTTTTTTTAATTAATAATTGTATTCTTAAAAGCTTTCTAATATTTATTTTTATATATTAACATTTTAATATATGTTTATATGAATTATATATTATTTTAAAGTATCTTTAGTTATCTTTATTTTTTAAGTATATAATTCATAATAATAATAGTAATTATGTTTAGTTAAATTTTCAAATTTATATTCAACTGATTTTTTTTTTAATCTTGTAAATAATAATAATAATAATAATAATAATAATAATAATAATAATAATAATAATAATTTTATTATTATTATTATTATTATTATTATTTTTATATTAATTTTTTTTATTATATTTTTTATTATTATATATTAATTTATTATTGTTATTATATTAATGGTAGTAATAATAATTAATGAGAAAAAATGATAGTAGACATTTTTTTTATGCTCTCTTTTTTAATTATTCCGATAAGTTAAAAGTATCAGATTATTAAAGATAATGGTATATATAGTATTAAATTTTTAAAGTTTTTTTTTTTTTTTTTTTTTTTTTTTTTTTTTATTATTATTTTTAATGCTATTCATATTCATTATTATTACAGTTATTTCAGTATTATTGTTTATAAGTATTTTTAATAAATTAATTATAAAAATATTTTACCTAATAATATTAATCATTAATATTATATTTATTTAATTATTTAATATATGACTATTAAAGTAATAAAAGGAAGAATATTTAATATGTAAATACTTAACATCTATAATACTAAGTCATAATAATAATAATAATTATAATTATAATAGTTTTTTTTTTTTTTTTTATTATTTTATTTTTTTTTTTATTTTTTTAGTATATTAATAATAGACATTTATAAAAATAGAGTTGTGAAGAATGTTTAATTAAAAGTTTTAATTTTTTTTTTCCTTATTATTATTTTTAATGCTATTCATATTCATTATTATTACAGTTATTATTATAGTATTATTGTTTATAAGTATTTTTAATAAATTAATTATAAAAATATTTTACCTAATAATATCCATCATTAATATTATATTTATTTAATTATTTAATATATGACTATTAAAGTAAAAAAAGGAAGAATATTTAATATGTAAATACTTAACATCTATAATACTAAGTCATAATCATAATAATAATAATAATAATTATTATTATAATAGGTTTTATTTTTTTATTATTTTATTTTTTTATTATTTTATTTTTTTTTATTTATTTATTTTTTTTTTTTTTTTAGTATATTAATAATAAACATTTATAAAAATAAAGTTGTGAAGAATGTTTAATTAAAAGTTTTAATTTTTTTTACCTTATATTATTGTCTGTTTAATTTATTATCATTGTCTAATTAAAAAATAAGTTTATTCTTTTTTATTAATTTAAAAACAAAAAAACAAAAAAAACTTTAATTCACTAATTATCATTATCTAATTATCATTATTTAAAAATATTTATTCTTTTTATAAATGTAAAAAAAAAAAAAAAACTTTAATTCAGTAATTATCATTATCTAATATAATGAAAAGTTTTAATATTTTATCCATTATTTTTTTTTTTTCTTATTTACAGAAAGTTTAAATTTTTAAATTATAGTTTAGTTAAATATAAAATATTAAACCTAAATTTCTATTTATCATTATTTAATTAAAAAAAAGTTAAGAATAATTAATAATGAACATGAAAATGAAAAATATTTAAATTACAGTGTATTTAATTAAAAAATAAATAAATAAATAAATAAATAAATCTAGTTTTCTAATTATCATAATTTTATTAGAAAAAAAGTAATTAATAATGAATATATGTGTATAAATATTTAAATATTTAATTAAATAAAAAATAAATCTAGTTTTCTAATTATTGTTATTTTATTAGAGAAAGAAATAATTAAGTAATTAATAATGAATATCATAATATTTTATTATATTTATGTCATAAAAACATTTAAATATTTATAAATATTCAATATGACAAAAAAAAAAAAAAAAAAATCACCTTTTTTTTTTAAATATTATAATTTAAATTTGAAAAAGTAATAATTATATAAAGAGTATCTTATAAACCTTATTTTCTGACATAAAAATTTAATTATCATATGCTTTTTAAAATTAAAAAAAAAAAAAGTAAACCTTATGTTTTTTATTTTTTTAATTATCATTATCGAATATTATAAAATTTTTTTATCTTTGGAGTATATAAAAATTTATAATAAACTTTATAACTTTTTTTTTTTAAATAGGATTTTAAGTTGTTAATTGTAATAGTTATTTAAGTTTATTTATAATATATTTTTTTTAATTAACTAAATAATTAAAAAAAAAAATAAAATAAAATAAAAAAAAAATAAAAAAAAATAAAATAAAGTAAAAAAAACTCAATAAAAAACATAAAATAAAATGGTTTCAGTCAACAAAATTTAAATTTATAAAGTTTATTATAAATTTTTATTTTTATTTTATTTATTTTTTTTTTTTTAAAAAATAAAATTGGGATATTATAATTATTTATTTCATTTTAAACTTTAAAAACAAAAAACAAAAAACAAAAAACAAAAAGTAAAGAAATAAAAAAAAAAACATTAATTTTAAATACTTTTAACGATATATATAAAGTTTATAATTATTATTTTTTTCTTTTTTAATACTTTGTTAAAGTAAAGACAAAAGTTAAAAATAAAAAAACTTTTTTTTTTTTGTATTGAGTTATTTTTTTTTAAAAAAAAAAAATAATTTTATTCTTATTTAATTAATTTTTTGTTTATTATATTCATTATTCTCAATAATTCTCATTCTCATATTAATAAAAAAAACTATTTTATATATAATAAAAACTATAAAATATATTTTTTATATATTTTAATCTATCAAAATATTTATAATTTATTAATAAAAATAAAAATTAAAATAAAAAAAAAAAAGTTGAATATAAATAACAAAGGATATATATTTTTATATATCCTTTTATAAAAAAGTAACCTATTGTTAATTAATAATATTTTTTGCTAAGTAAAAGAAAATATAAGAACAATTTCTAATTAACCTATTAATAAAAAACAAAAACTTTAATGATAAATTATGAATTCAATACATAATTACATAATTAAATAATTAAACCTTAAATAAATATATATCTATTTAATAATTTTAACCATAACTGTTTTTTTTTCTTTTTTCTTTCTTTTTTTTTTTTTTGAGACTAAATAAATAATAATAATTATTATTTTTTTTTTATTAAAAAGTTAAATTATTTATTTAGTCTCAAAAAAAAAAAAGTTATGGTTAAAATTATTAAATATAATTGTTTTTTTTTTTTTTTTATATTATAAAAATATTAATTATAATTTTATTAAAAGGTTTTAACTTTAATATTTTTATCTATTTTTTTTTTGTTTCTTGTTTTTTTTTTTTTTTAAAAAATAATAATAAAAAATAGACAAAAATTTTAAAAAAATATTTAAAAATAAAAATTTCGCTTAAATATATTTTTAAAGTAATTAAAATTATAATATAAAAGTTTTAGAAACAAATGATCTGTACATAATATATAAAAAAAAAGAATATTTTATTAATTTAATGTCTTTAATAAAAGACATTAAATTAATAATATTATTATTTTTTGAGTTATAGAAACAAAAAAAAAAAAAAAAAAAATTATATTAAAAAAAAGGTTTAAAAAAAAATATTTATTTTTTAAGGTTACACTTTTTTGACATTAAAGTTATAGAAACAAAAATAAGAATAATAATATTAGTCTTTGCCATATTTTTTAAGTTTCAAAAACTTAAAATTCATTAATATTTTTTAAAAAAAGAAGGTATATAGAATATTAGGATACATTTATATTATTTTAAATCTATATATATATTATATTTACAAATTTAAGAAGATTAAAAAGTAAAAAAGAAACAATTGAAATTGTTTCTTTTTTACTTTTAATTATATATATTTTTAAATAATTAAAGGAATAATAAAAAATTAAAAATAAACTATTTTTTTTTTATAATTTTTTTTTTTTTACAATATATAATTAAGAAATTAGTAGACAACAATTTAAAATATATAATAGATAATAATGAAATTATAGAAATAAAAACATTATGAATAATTTATATCATCAATATTTTTATAGTGATATATTATAAAAAAAAAATAAAATAAAACTAACATTAATAAAAATAGGGATAGTAAATAAATTATTTAAATTTACAGGGAATAATAGGAAAAAAAAAATTTTATAATAGATTTTCATATTTATTTATATATTAATGTATTAATATATTTGTAATGTATTGTAATGTATTTGTATAATTATTTTTTTATTTTAATTATTAATTTCTTTTTTATAAATAAATATTTATATAAATAAAATTTTTTTCAGAAGTTGACAATTAATAAATTAAATAGGTAAATCAATAGATAAAGTTTTATGTAAAAAATATCATATACCTCCTATCACCATATTATATAAATTTATTATTCATTTATGATATTTAAGATTATTTTTTTTTTTTTATATTATTTTAAAAATTTTTTTTATATAAATTAGTTATATATTTAATAATATATATTAAATATATTTATAATATATGTTTTTTTTATTCATTAATGATAAACTTTAATGATAATAATTTTTTATTCATAAAAAATAAAATATATAAAATATAAAATATATGAATAAATATATAAATTAATAAATAAATAAATAAATAAATAAATAAATAAATAAATAAATAAATAAATAAATAAATAAATAAATAAATAAATAAATAAATAAATAAATAATAAAAATATAAATAAATAAATAAAATAAATAAATAAATAAATAAATA